>OU026145.1:71089826-71124811 GCA_907269125.1 Eristalis pertinax | reverse complement strand
GACCAGAGATCGAAAGCGAAGACGACCCTGAGGAGCCGAAGACGTCTCCAGTGCCAGGTTTGGCCGAGCTGTCACCCGTTGAACATATCCCCGTATCTAGGGTAGCCAACTTCAAACATAATACTGAATATCATTTTTAGATACAGAATAAAATTCAGTGACGTTTGTGAGTTCAAAGAGAGAGCTTGCGTTTCATTTTCGGTTCATTAGTAAAGGCAAGAAATATCCTGATATGTTTAATATTCTAGTACCTCCCCATCGTCAATGCGTATTGAATTATATCCTTCAGGGGAAGTTTAAGTTTGAGAAGGATATCTAACACTAATCTTCTTTAATTAGGAAATTAATGTTAACTGATATTATTTGAAGTTGCGTTTTGAACTCCATTAAATAGGAACTGATAGGAACTGAGCTTGTGTTCTCTGCGTTTACGTTTCTAGTATTTTGGAAATCTCTGATTTTTTATAAAAGTTCCAATATGATAAGCGATATATTAAACAAAGTCTTTGTTTGAATTTTATTATTTCATCATCCACCTTTTTTCTGACATCTGTCAGCGGTGGTTTAATCAATTCGATTGCCTGAGATGGGTCAATTACGGCCCACTTTCTGGCAAGTTCATCTCCTGCCTCATTGCCGGCTATATCCCTCTTTCCTGGGACCCAGCATAGAGTTATTTTGCGCGCTGAAGACTTTGAGTTCATCGCGGCAGCTCGCGACCAGCTTGGACATGATTTCTATCGTCGAAATTGCTTTAATGGCCGCTTGACTGTCAATTAGAATGGTAATATCAGCTTAATTTTGGCGGATTTCAGGGCGGCCTGCCACCATACCACGCTGCCGTATGTCAAGATTGGCCCTACAATCGCTGTGTACATCCACAGGATTGTCTTGGGGTTTCGGCCCCACTTTTTGCCGAAAATCGTGCTACTCAGGTACATTGCACAGGGTTCGTTCTTGACTTTTCCATTAAATTGAGTTTCCGGTTTAGTTTTTTGTCTAGGATAACCTCTAGGTATTTCGCGCTATCCGCTAATTTGAGGGTTGTGCCTTCAATTATTGGAAGATTGAAGCGCGGGATGACCCTTTTATTGGTGAAAAGTATCAACTCAGTTTTTTGTTGGTTGGTGCCTAGACCGCAAGATTTAGCCCATTTTAGGAGGGCTTCTATTGGATTTTCAATCAGTTCGCTAAGAGTCGGGAGACATTTACCACGACCTATGATAACCAGGTCGTCAACGTAGGCAATTACTCGGTCAGAGGGTTCCGTCTTGCTGCTGCAACTTTGATGGATGAGTCTCCTAAGGCTGCATTTATGATTATTTTGCTGAGCAGACTTACTATGAGTGAAGTGAGTGTTTGCTCAACTTTGGCCTTTTCAAAAGCGGAATTAATAGCCGTGGTATTTTCATTATTGAGGCCCCCTCTATGTCTAGAAATGCTGCGAGTGTGTATTCCTTGACATTCACGGACCTTTCAGTCACACTAACCACCTGGTGATGGCCCGAGGCGTTGTAGGTACGTGCGTCGACTCCTGCGCACTTGGACCTACCTGTCTAGGGCCCTCTACGAGCTGTAGCGCCACCCATATTATATTATTAACCACCTCATGTAGTGCCGTTTCTACGCCTTTGCCCTTCATATACGCATGCTGTGCACGGGAGATGGTATTACGGGTGAAACTGTTGCGAATGTATATGTTATGGTTATATGTCTGTAGTCTTTCGCCGTGCAGGGGCTGATCTTGTCAGCCTTGGGAATGAAGTCTACGTTAACTTCTCTACATGCAGCCGAAATATATCCATAAGCTAATCTGCGTTCGTATAGTTTTTTTTTTCAAAATAGGAGGAATATAATCTTTTGTCTTTTGCCATGATGGGTATAATACCATCAACTTCCGGTGATTTATATAAATTGAAGGAGTCGATGGACCATCTGATTCTGCTTTCGCTAACAAAATTAATCGGAACGTTAAGTTCGGTATCTCTGATCTCTACAGCTGTTAAGAGTCCGCTCTGCGAGCTCCACAGAAAATGTGCTTGCGTAAGAAGACGCAATGTGTCACTCTTTCACTGTGTCCAGTTACCTTCGTTGTCTGTGAAAAAAACCAAGTCTGTTGGACTGGATAATATTCACCCCGACTTTGTAAAAGCGATGCTTCCTATTATACTTCCCCACATCACCCACATTTTCAATTACAAAATCATGACCTGGACGTACTCCGTACGTTGGAAAAAAGCCAAGATTATTCCGGTTCCCAAAAAAGGAAACCATCCTGAATATCGGCCAATTGCTATTCTTCCGTTTTTGTCAAAAGTATTCGAATCTATCGTCAGTCGAGAGATTAAGGATTACATTGAGGGATACAATCTTTTAAATCCAATGCAGTCAGGATTCCGTAAAGAACATAGCTGTGATGCAGCCCTACAAAAAGTGACTGACGACATACGACAAGCAATTGATATAGATAAAACAACCTTACTATCTTTATTGGACAGTGTTAATCCGTCAATACTTTGTCATAAACTGTCCACCCAATTTAACTTCTGTAAGCCCACAAATAAGTTAATCTTCTCGAACTTTACTAACCGTATTCAAGCTGTTTTATATAACTCTGGGCTGTCGTCTTGATGTTCACAATGGAGTACCACAAGGTTATATTCTCGGTCCGTTATTATTCTCAATGTTCATTAATGATTTTCCTAAAGTGTTATCTTATTACAAATTTTTTATATATATGCAGATGATGTTCAAATCTACCTATGTTTTCCTCTTGATATGGTTGAAGATTCAGTTTCGAAATTAAACGGGCATCTGAGCTCAATTACGAAGCGGACTCAAGAAAATGATCTCACGCTCAATCCTGACAAAACCAAAGTCATTCCATTTTCAAACCACCATTCCTCCCTCTCAAACTTTCCCCCCATAGAATTAAACTCTATTGCCGTCAAATATGTAACCTGTGTCAAGAATCTTGGTATAATGTGCAACAGTGAACTAACATGGACAGACCATATAGACAGTGTAGTGTCAAAAGTCAACCTCTCTTGATACTCCAGAAATATATTTTAACCTAGAAGACATCCGTTAACCTAGAAGATATCCTTCTCACCCTTTGTTCCGTGCCTTAATGATTCTTCCTGTTATATTGTTTTAAGGTGTTGAAGTCTTTTTTTATGAAATCTGGCTATCGCAATTTCCTATTGATTTCTAATCATAGTCTTCGTGGAAACTTCAGTATCTGTTCCCTTCTTCCATACGACTGCTTACCGTAAATTGTATACAGTTCTGTCTCGTCGTTTATTCAATAAACTTCCACAATCGATCAAGTCGACTACGCAATCAATTATTTTTATCAAGCTTGTAAAAAAGTGGCTTTTCACCATTGCTGCGCCACGGCAACTTGCTTAATTAAAACCGAACACTACTACAAAAAAAAACTCCACAAATACTTGACTTTATACAATTTGTTTTATTAGGAAGAAATTCATAAGGGAATAAAATGATGTGCTTGGTCCGCTGGTTGTCAACATACTGTTTTTGATCACCACCAGTCCAGCAAGTTCCACAGCCGCAGCCCATGCAGAAGCTTGAACCATGTCACCGCCGTCCACACCTCGTTGATGACGTACACGCCACCGAACGTGCCCACGATCGCTAATGCCCAGTATACTTTCGACATCGCCAGCTCGATTTTGTATATCATAAACGAGGGCAATTGTCCCTCCCTTTGTTTACAAAGAGACTAGGGCAACTTTGCTCATGTGGGTGATCCATTCCCCTTTATGTTTAGCTGCTCGAATTTAATAGGTATCATCCTGTCAAGTGGCTGGTGGCGATCGTCCGTTCTGGAATGCGGTAGGTATTATCGGGTCAAGTGTTTGGTGGCTGTCATGACTCAGGGTGTTCTGGTTTTTTTCTTCGTTGGTGATGATTGGTGATCATGACAACGTTGATCATGTTGCAACCCGCAACAACCATCAACTTCGATAGCCTAGAAACTATTCTCTCTGACTCTGATTGTGTTTTTTCTTCGTGTACTGCTAGATTTATCAGATAATTTATATATATACTAGCTGACCGGCAAACGTTGTTTTGCCTTATAAATTATTTCTAGTTTCTAGATAAATTCTAGTGTAGACAAAAAGTAACTTATTTATTATAAGTAGATGTAACTGCACGATGTATCTGCTGGCGTTGTTTGTCATTTGTTCTGCGTCTATTAACCGTGAAATGGCGTGATTGACGCAATTGCTCCATTCTTACACGTGCATCAGCATTTTGTTGCTGGATTTGTTCTTCGGTTCTTTGGTATCTTTCTACTTGTATTACGGCTCAAATTAGCCCCTTTGCGTTTTCTTGGCATTGCTCACTGTACAAAACACATATAAATAGAATTAATGAAATTACTTAATGATGGAAAATGTTAAAGTTATAATTACGGCCAGGATTGTAGCGAAAATATTAGCTTTATGAAACAAAATTTCATGAAAAAAAATATTATTTTTATATAAAAATATTTTGTCATAATTATATCAAATAATTATATAAAAAAGTATACTTACAACACAAAAGCCTTTGTTGGTTGGAGCTCGTGACACATGTTGAGTACTTTTAAGGTTATGTAAATCACTTGTTTAACTAAAACTTGATTAACGGAACTAATCGTGCCAAATACACTTAAAATTAATAATTTTATTATTATGAATAAAATAGTAATAATTAAAAGTTAATATGAGAGTTACATAAGAAATAAATGAGTAAAGAGATATTCAACTTCGGCCATTTTTACCCCTAGTCCATGGCGGAAATTTTGAAGTGTAGGCCTTGAAGGATGAGTGTGTAGTGGAATTCCCTTGTATTTCACACATACTTTTACAAGATTCCCGGATTGACCACGATAATAGCGGAAAATTCGCGGATTATTTAGCATCACGGCCGCCGATTCGTGAATTTGCCCACGATCATGTAGTATTATTCGGAGGGTGTTCAGAAGATGACTCATATTTTTAAGAGGACGTAAATTTGTAATAGTAAATTTGGTGAATAAAAATGTAATGCTACGCTCTGTTTACAGGAGTACTCTGCATCAATTTAATTCTTCAGAGTAAAATATATCTGATTAAGATGCCATGACTGGCAAATGAACTTAGTTTTATATCCTTCATTCATGAATTATGAAAACATAATTTGTTAAGAGCAATGGATACAACTATACCTAACTAACTCATTTATTGATATGATAAAAAAATTTAGGGTTTTATGTATAAATTTCACCCTTATCACTTAGGGGTATACAAAATAGATAGTAGCCGATTCTCAGACCTACTGAATACGCATATAAAATCTGGTAAAAATCGGTAAAGCCGTTTCGGAGGAGTACGGTAACTAACATTGTGACATGGAAATTTTATATATTATAAGAGAAAGAGAGATGTATATATTATTTATGTTAGTTCTTCTCACTTAAGGGTCACTCCACCCAATACATTCATAATCTATTTTGAACTGCAATTAAATTTCAATGTGTTACATTCATCACTATCACTTATTTTTCGAGTATAGTTCATAAGTACTTTTAATAATAAATATAAAAAAAAGTATATGCGTCTCTTAGAGGTTTGTCTATTAGCAAATTCATACTCCCCACCAACGTCAAACTAAAATTTGCCAAAAATTAACCTACCGCTGTGAATTGATTGCAGACTGTGATAATTTGTCTCTGCAAAAATTGTTAAAAGCAACCAACGCGACTACACGGTACGTCTTTAACCTCCGAAGATTTGATCATGTCTAGGACCAAAGTCGCATTCTCCTTGGATGTGAACTGGAAGCATTATTAAGCTATAGATCATGCATCCTACTCATCAAAATCATTCACAGAAAACAACCTAACTATCTATATGAAAAATTAATTTTCTGTCGATCGAGTCGTAATATGACGTTAAAACCCTCTGTTCATACATGTTTAACATCACGCAGGGATTTCTTCATTCATGCTGTGCATCTTTGGAACCATCTATCTTCATAGGTACGGTCCAAGACCGAGTACAGACAATTTTGGTCAGCCTGTTTTTCTTATCCGTCCAACATGAACTGACATAATTTCCAAAATTTAGTTTTAAATTGGTTGCATGTAAATTTAATTTTAATATTGCAGAATTACGCCTTCATATTTAAAACTTAAAATATTCAAATCTATAAATTGATATGTCACTATCACGTTACTCATATATAATGTTATATCTAAGACCTGTATTATAAAATGAGTATAGCACTCTTAATGTACAGAGATACTATCTAAACAATAAATGAAATAAAATGAAAAATAACCCGGAATCGTTGGACTTTTCGAAGGAAGTTTCCTTAGTCTGACCGTTTCATTGTCATGTCCGTGAGATGTACGTCATCAACGTTGTTAATTGCTTTCTGCGCAAGGTGCTTAGTTAATTATCTAAATTCACACAGTCTGTGACTTTTGGGGTTTCTAAATTTGCTGGGCCGTGGACTTACAGTATTCACCGTAAAGGTTATAATTCTGTGGTCAGAGAATGATGGAGTACCTAACACTTTCCAGTGGTTAACTGAGAGAGTGTTGGATTTAATACTCAGTGTATGCGTATGGACTGTAAAATGTACCGAAAATTCTTCCCCTGGAAATATTGCCAAGTGAACCGAAGAAAAACGCTTGCTTGCAATTTGGCATCGGACAAGGAAGATCATTTTTATTATGCGGAAATAGACAGAGACAAACATATATGTTACAAGATAGTAGTTGCCGATTTAAGGCTGAAACACATTTCATGCGGCGAACATCCTCCCGCCGTTGAAGGGGCCCTTCAACCAACTAACAGTGGACACAACTTGCAAATTGGACGCTTAAATTCACCCCTTGTGGTAATGATGGAGGCAACGCGTACAAGTCCATCTGGACCGGGATAAATTTTGCTAATTCTTCCTATGAGCCATCGGCATGGCGGCTGATTCTCATCCTTTATAATAACCACATCGTTTAGCTGGATATTTTTCGATTTCTCTAGCAATTTTGGGCGCTTTCGGAGTTCATTTATATAATCCTGGGACCATTTACTCCAAAATCTATGCATGAGCGACCGCAGATACAGCCATCTATTCGATAAAGGGATTTTACAGTTGATATCGCTTGGGTCCGGTATAGTTTAAGGGCCTCGTAATTAAAAAATGTGCTGGAGTCAAAGGATCGACATCACCTTCGAAACGAGCGCACAACGGCCTTGAATTTACACAAGCCTCTATCTGGCATAAAATTGTTGAAAATTCCTCAAGTGTTACCGACGTATTTCCCAGAACCCTTCTTAAGTGAAATTTTACGGTTTTAACACCGGCCTCCCATAACCCCCCGAAGTGTGGACCATGAGGGGGTGAGAAGATGCATCTTATGCCGCTATTGGTGAGCTCGTTTGAGACGTCCGTGTAGAAACCCGTTGAGTTGATCAAATTTGTCCATTCGCGCAGTGTTTGATTTGCACCTGTAAAATTAGTACCATTGTCGCTGAAAATTGTGTGGCACTTGCCACGCCTTGCAACAAATCTTCGCATAGCGTCAATGAAGGCCGAGGATGACAGTTCGGTAACTACCTCTAAGTGCATCGCCTTCGTTGCCATGCATATAAACAGGGACACGTATCCCTTGTACTGCTTGGCGCCACGTCCCCTCCATGATCGGATTGCAAAAGGACCTGTGTAATCGATACCAGTATTACCAAAGGTAACGCCTGGTTCTAATCGCTGGATAGGCAAATCACTCATTTTTTGTTGGCTGGCGCTGGCGCACGCAAGTTGTACACTGATATATACATCGCTTGATCAAATGATGAACGCCGAGAATGTAATAATTAAGATGCAATAGATACGTCATCTGGCGGAGTCCAGCATGCATATGCCTTGTATGGCAATCGCCAACAACCAACTTGGTAAAATAATCGTCCTTGTGAAGAATAATTGGATGCTTTTGATCGAAGGGTATTGCAGCATTTTGAAGTCTTCCTCCCACGCGGAGCACTCCGAATTTGTCGACAACGGGATCCATAAACCGATACTTACTCTTTCTCGAAACCGTATCACCTTTGCTCAAAGAATTGATTTCGTCGCCTTGTGAAATCCATACAAGAGCGTGTTTAGCCAAAAGTATATCTTGCGGTGAGAGGAAGTAAGCGCGTAGTGCGCTGCATATCGATTCCGAGATAGGAGGATGCAACGAGCAGTGACGCGTAAAAGCCGATTAAGGTTCGAAAAACGCGATACTCTGGTAGGGTTGAAAACATAATTATATCGTCTCGTAAAAACTGAGGACCGTTCCACCACAACTTCAAGCTAGGTAAGCATTATGCCGCGTGTGGCACAGTCAGCTGGATTTTCTGCCGTTCGTACGTATGGTTGCCGGGAAACGACTGACGATTTGATGCACTAGGTTATCTACGAATATGTTGCGTGGTCGGGGATAACCATGGATCCAATGCAAAACGGTCGTTGAGTCGGTATAAGCGTAGCATTCCATCAGGATCCCGTTGTCGACATCAGGAATCATGAGGGCGTCTTTGACCTTACTAAGTAGTTGAGTTAGCAATAAAGAGCCACATAGCTCAAGGCGTGGTATTGAAAGTGTAGGTTTCGATGGTGCGACTCGCGATTTCGCACAAATTAATGCTGTTCGAATATCGGTGGCACCTAACACTCTGGAATAAACTGCAGCCGAAAAAGCGGATTCTGAAGCATCAGCAAAACCGTGCAATCCCATGACCATTCCTTCATTTGAGTGTAGCCAACGCGGAATTTGGATGATACGCAACGAATTCAAATCCGATCTAAAATCTGATCATTCTTTGTACAAATCCATGGGGAGAACCTCATCCCATTCTATTTGCCTCAACCAAATACGCTTCATGAACAATTTCATTTTTATGACCGTAGGCGAAAGCCATCCTAATGGATCGAATGTACGAGCGATGTCCGACAAAACTTCTGTAGGAGACGCGCGAAGGAAACAAACAGAACTCTTGACTTTGACAACTTTATTAATACTCTTCGTGTTACATAATATGTCACTTCTTTTATCTGACAGCTAGAGGAATTTTCGGAACAATCACTCAGTCCGGTCAGCGACCTCATACAGCTGATATGCATATTCGGTAATGACAACCGTTCAATATGACAAGTGTTAATTCTACAGTGGTAAGCAAGAGAATTCATACTCGACGACTACACTTCCCTTTTCGTAGCTTGTGTACCCAGGGCCTGTAACGATGACTTAAATTCAAAATAATCCGCTTCGATGTTCCACCACAACCCTAGGGTCTTGATGCCAATCTCGCCGATACACAACACAGTTGCTGCTTCTTGATGCTCGGCATCAATAGTATTTAAAAACTCTTTCGAATTTGAAGACCATTTGCGCAGGTCCATGCCCAATTGTTTCAAGATTTCGTACAGGACGCTATTAGTCCTTAACACTAATAGCGTCCTGTACGGAATCGAATGTAGAAATAAAGTCATCCACGTAGAATTCTTTAATAATACTATCCGAAGCCCGAGGAAATCTCGCTATGTTATTAATTCCGATTTGCTTTAAGACTCTCGTGGCCAAAAATGAAGCTGAGGCGGTTCCGTAGGTAACTGTTTGAAGTTGATAATCTCGCGGCTCTTCTTTGACGTTGTTCCAGACTATGCGCTGAAAATGTACATCGTCGTCATGCACTAAAATCTGGCGGTACATTTTCGCGATATCGGCTTTCGCCGCGATTTTGAACCTTCGAAATTTGACGAGATTTGTTATTAGGTCGTTTTGTATTGTAGGCCCGACTCGCAGATAATCATTCAGAGAAAACCCATTCGTAGACTTAGGTGAAGTATCAAACATGACTCTCAACTTAGTCGTTGAACTGGTCGGTTTAAGTATCGCATGATGCGGCAAATAGAACGACGGACGATCACGTACAATATCGGAACCACAGACATATGGCCCAGCTGTTCATACACCTGCATGAAGGCCTCGTATTCTCGTTTAAGACTTGGATACTTGCAGAATCACCTTTCCATCGACGCAAGTGGTTTTAACGCTGCGTCGCGAGAATTTCCGAATTCGACCGGAGTTTTTGAAAACGGTAAGCTAACCACGAATCTATTATCGGAGTTGACGAAGTGCGTAGAAAGAAAATGATTTTCAATGGTATCACTCACCTCGTGGTTGGTGCTTCTTGCATTGATAATACCTTCCTGCTCCCAAAATCTTTGCAGAAGCGCATCAGTGTCGACTGTAGAGTGAAGGATTCTTAAACTGTCCTCTTGTGCTTTCCAGCAAGCACCCAGCCAAAAACGGTATTTTGCGCGACCGGCGACTCTGAGGGATGCGTGATTCGTCCCTCCGCGATAATGTCAAAAAATATATCCGCACCCAATAAGATGTCGACCTTTTGTGGGTTATTGCACGTCGGATCTGCCAATGTTAAGTTTTCGAAGAACGATAGATTGACACTGGGTATTTCACTTGGGAGATCATTTGTGAGCGACGAAAGAACAAATGCCTGCACTGACCGAGAATATGCATTAAGTGACGAAGAGATTTCGAGCACTGCCTTTCCTCTGGTACTGGAGCACTTTGGAGCACTTTCGCGCTGTCCCAAACCAAAAATAGGAACCTTTCCGCGAACGCGCCGTTTACCTAGCCTTTGAAGACAAGATGCCGAAATAAGATTTTCATCGTATTAACCACTAGTCCCGTCGAAGTGCTTGGTTGCGGATGAGATCGAGGGCGACCATTCGAGTCATTCTGTTGGATGGCAGATCGCGAAAAGGTGTTGGAATTATTCACTTGCATTTGAGGTGGGGAATGGGAATCATAATGTAGCATCCATCGTATTGTGCTTTAATCAACATATCTTGCAATGCGAAAACTTGCACTCGTTTATCCCGTGTTTCGCGCGAATACAGTTTGCACAGATGTCATTACACTTAACAAATTCATTTCGGCTAGGCACAGATAAGTCGCGAAACTGTTGACAAATATACAGAAAGTGCTTTTGCTTGCACTTAGGACAGGACATAACCATCGTGTTCATAACACTTTTGTTAGAGACCGATTTGTACAGATTAGAGTGTGTGCGACCGACCTGCGATATACTCAAATTTTCCAATTCGCTTATACGATCGCGCAAAAAAGCATTAAAATCGCCTAACGCCGAATCCGTTTTATCCTTGATTAACATTCGATTCCCGGAATCTAGTTTTTTGATCTCATTTAGTGAACCCGTTTTTAGAGATGGCTGATCAAAAATACTGTCCAAATGGGAAACCAAGATAAATTGTGGCTTGTCATAACAACACTTCACCAGGTTCCAGGCCACGTCGAAATTCTCATTGCTCGGGGTGAGATGCTTTATAATTGACAGTGCATCTCCCTTTAACCATGTCTGGAGGTATTCGAGCTTCTCCACTCCCGTAAATGATTCCTTCGATTTAACCAACGCCGTAAACAGATCGCGAAACCGAATCCATTCGTCAAACCGTCCGCTAAATTCCGGCACCTTCAATTCTGGAAGCCGCGGTAGCACTTGGTGCTTCGTGATCATAATTGGGCGTCGCGAGGTTTCCGATAGAGTTTTAACAATATCATTTAGTACACAATGATTTTCTACTAGCGATTTTAGAGTTTTACCAATATCATTTTCTTCTTCCGATCGCGGATTACTCGATTTTTGACACTGTAATAACTCCGTTAATTTGGTATGCGCCGCGAAGAACATGTTTTCGAACTGAATCCGATACTGCGCCTCGTCCGCCAACTGTGCTTCTTCAACGGCAGCTTCTATTTCACTTTGAACCCGCTCAAAAGATTCCATGTGCTGCTCCAATTTAGCTTGTCGCAACGTAGACTCAGCGAAAGACGAAGTCGATGAACCACAGTACGTGGAGATCCGCGTTATCTGCCCTTTAAGAGAGGCGCGCTGCCGTCTTAGAGCTTCCATGCCAATGATACGAACTGATATTTGTTCTCACTGAAAAACGAAAACAATGCACCGGCGATACCAACAATAATACCGCACCACACCACAATGAGAGTGCGAAACGCTTATCATGTGAAGCTTGCCTTCAGAGCACTTTGTGGGTACCGTAAGCCACTGGCGCTTCGCTGACAATAGCCACCAACTTCTTTGACGAATTGTTATTGTTTCTCACAATTGACACAAAAAACAATCAATTATTTTTGTGCGTTTTATGCGTTCTTATATATGTGTGTATAGTTTTGTTAGAAAAAATCGCAGCCACCGACACAATCGTTTTTGTTGCGACGGTAAATGTAACGTTTAAGGGCCAAAAATAAACAAACTTAATAATTAAGCTTTAATAATAAATCCGTGCTCGAATTGACCAATTTGTATGCGTATGGACTGTAAAATGTACCGAAAATTCTTCCCCTGGAAATATTGCAAAGTGAACCGAAGAAAAACGCGTGCTTGCAATTTGGCATCGGCCAAGGAAGATCATTTTTATTATGCGGAAATAGACAGAGACAAACATATATGTTACAAGATAGTAGTTGCCGATTTAAGGCTGAAACACATTCGATGCGGCGAACACTCAGTGTCAGGTCAATGACTTCTTGTCTATTGCGGCTTACGAAAGTGGGTTCGGCACCGTTATTTTCGATATTTATACTGTTGGTTATGGTAAAGTCAAAAAGATTATTCCTGTTTAGAATAAGAAAAATATTCTGTATATATATATAACAGAAGAACAATAAAGCTTTATATATAGAACCATATTCCCACCTGTCCCAATACATTTCCACTTTTATAGCTTATCATTTATTTCCCACAATCCATTCTCCACACTCATCACCTTTTTGCACAGTGCGTTCCGCAGCCGCCGTATCAATTCCTTCAGCTGAAAGCATTCACTTGTTCACTATCATTCAGTGTATCACGTCATTTGATCAACAGATCTATTCAATTCCCACTGTCGTTTGAATCCGAGCTACCTCAGACGCTGTGATGAGAATTTGCATCACAGCCTAAGTGGCTTTATTGACAAGTCTCTTTGTTATGTCGCTTGGGGGTCATTTGCTGCGTCGTATGGCATGTAAGTCGATGTTTGGTCTTAGTCACTGAAAGTAGGTAGGGGGAATAAATTAATTTCGTTCCTAGCTGCAATGCACGTTCTTATCCTACATACGTTATCATTTCGGTTCGAGAAGTAGGTGGTCAATCCTTTATTGTTGTTCGATTCGGCGTCACAGGTGGACCACCACATACCGAGAACCTTTTCAGTCGAGGTTTCGGAAACGACATTTATCACTAATCATACCGAGACTTAATATATACCTATTTCTACCATAGCGGGTCAAATGACCCGACTTTATGTTTCATGCTGTATGAAATATGGATGTTAGGAAGGAAATAAAAATATAAATTAAATTTATTATAATTAAACAAAATAGTATTTTTTTTTCATTCATTTGTTTATTTATGTAGCAAGACAAATAGTGTTTACATTTGTGAGAATATTTATAATTAGAGGTTTAGGACAACTGTCCTTTAAAACTATGATTTAATAAAGAGGTGATTGAGCGAGATACAACAAAAATATTTAGATATTAATTCAAGGGAAAGCTACAAGAAAAAACCCTTATTCAACTCTTAAGATCTAATATTGCAATGTCCCCTAGTCAAATATTTTTATTTAACTGTTTTACATATTTCTTGTTAAGCGTTTAATTTGACAATGATATGCATTTGATAAGTTCATTATTTGAAATATACCAATTATCATAGAATCTTTGTGTTCAATTTTCTATAAGAAAGTGTAAAAAGTTGATATCGCTTTGGCTGTGAAGTCTGCGGGTTGAATAATAACGTGGTAAATTAAGCATAATTTTAATGATTTAATTTTGGCATATTTGAAGTTTAAGTTTGTGAGTTCTAAAGCAATCGTACCAAACAGGTACAGTAGAATTGATTGAAATACAGACTTATACAAAATAAGTTTATTGTCAGTACTAAGTTTCGATTTTCTATTTATAAGGGGGTAAAGAATTTTGATGTATTTGTTAATTTTATCTACAGTGACAGAAATGTGTTGCTGAAAAATTAATTTGTAAAGGAATTTTTCTAATTTAGAAAGTGCCGTTTGCAGCACATTATGGACGTCCGTATAGTATGTACCAGACGCAAATATTGCTGTATCATCAGCAAACATAGCAATATTCACATCATTGCCAAGATCTGGAATGTCAGAGACAAATATATTGAAAAGTGTTGGGGCGAGTACAGTACCTTGAGGTTATCCATATGTAATATTTTGTACTGCGGATTGAACATTTTGTACTTTTACTACACATTTTCTTTTATCTAAAAAACTCTGGATGATTTTAACAGTTTCCATAGGAAAGTTTAATTTAATAAGTTTGTATATTAAAGCATCATGCCAAACCGCATCAAAGGCTTTTTCAATATCTAGTAATACTAATCCAGTGGACTCTTTGGATTGAAATTTATGTTTGACATGTTTCTTAATCCTAATGATTTGATGGTACGTATTGTGAGAACGCCGAAACCCAAATTGATAGTCGGGAAGTATATTATTAACAGTTAAGTGATTGTCAACCTTTTCTTTTATTATCTTTTCTAATAGCTTACTTAAACTGCTTAGTAAGCTTATTGGCCTATAACTGTTGACGTCGTCTTTTTCCTTTAAAAGCTTATTGTTAATACCATCTAAGCCAGGACTTTTTTTAGCTTTAAGGTTTTTGATCAATGATCTTACTTTATTAGTATTAAGTATACTTAAATCCGATAATTCAACATTTACTTGTGAGAGACTGTCAATTGTGTGAGACACTTCAGTGGCAGGATCACTAAAATGGGCAGTTAGCAGTTGATTTTTTGAGAAAGTCTCTGCAAGTAGATTGGCTTTATCGCTTGGAGAAATATAAAGCTGGCTGTGAACCCTAAGAGGTGGAATACTCAAACCTCTTTTTTTAATAATTTTTGAAGCTTTCCAGAATGGTTTACTATGTTTATCAAAGCTATAAAGTAGGTTATTCCAACGCTTATTTTTGAACTCATTAATTTCTTTAGCAATGGCTTTGTTTAACATTTTCGTGCTATAAAGAAAGCAGTCATAGCGATAACGCATCCATTTTCTTCTTTCTGAGTTTCTCAGCCGCATTAATAGTAAAATATTACTAGGAAGTGGAATTGCATTACTATCTTTCCTAGGGTACTTAGGTATTGCGAAATCGGCAGCGCAGTTTAATATTCAATTTAGGTAATCAATTTAGGTAGTTTGGGCAGGTAGAAATGGCATTATTCTGATTGCAGTTGGTATTGATAAATGAAGCAAAATGGTTCCAATTGGCTGCGGAATATTTATAATATAATGTAGGTCGATTGACTTCAACTAAGAGATTCATATTGATACTGACAGGAAGATGATCTGACCCCAAATTGTCATAAGTGAACGCCTTAGAGCAGTGCGTTGAAATATTAGTCATAAAGAAATCTAGTGTGGAAGGACTTTTAGATTTAGATGTTGGGACGAAGGTAAATTCAGGAGGGTATAGTAAAGACAAATTTGGGTGCATTTCGTTAATATTGTACAATTCGTTACCCCAGCAATTAGCCCGGAGACAATTCCACAATTGATGGCGACAATTTAAATCTCCGCCAAAGATAACTTTACCTCGATATCTAAATATTTTTTGCAAGTCGTTCTTAAAGTGAGACATCTTATCAATATTTCTATTTCCACCTGGGAAATAAACAGAAAAGATACTCACTTTAGAGTTGCTGCCTATATTAATTTCTATGCCAATTGATTCAATACAACGCAGTTGTAAGCCTGGGTGTACCGAATGTACAATATTTTTCCGTATGACGACAGCAACGCCACCTCCTGTTGTGTTACTCCTGTCGAGACGATAACAATTAAAGTTAGGGTGAGAAAAGGGTTTGTTTACATTTAAGTAAGTTTCCGTAACCAAAGCAATATCAACTTTTTTATCAATAATATAATTAAAGAATTCAAATATTTTATTTGATATACTTCTTGCATTCCTAGTAATAATGTTTAGGGAATTATATACCATAATTATTTAAAAAAAAAGTATTTGATAGCAAGAGTTGTGATTACATTGAATTGATCACTTTTTGTTATACAGGTTTGAAGCTTAGCTAATACTTCATTTAGAAGAGAATTTATTTCTTCGAAAGAGAATAATTTGTTGCTCTCATTGTTTACAGATGTATTTGATGTATTCTGATGAGGTTTTTCCGCCATGGACCTGCGTGGCAGTTGATGGTAGAGAGCGATCAGCTGGTCGAATTTTGTTTGTTGGCTGAGCTGTTGGTACAGCGGTTGCACGTGTGGGAAGAGGAGGGCATTGTGAAAGGGAGTGTGAATCGAAAGGTTTTTGTGGGAGTAATATAGGTGGTGTGCGTTTGCTGTTGTTTTTGACGAATCTCCAGATATTGTTTACGACTAATGCAACTTGGATCCAATGCATGGAGCCGTGTCCATATAGCTGACAATTATGACATTGTGTTATTTTTCCTGGTTTTTGTCTTTTAAAGTCCCAGCGGACTATGGTTCTGAACAAACTGGAATGATTTTTCTTCAGTTCGTTTAATTTTATTGTTCCGCGTTGAATATACACAATGTAAATATAGCTCATGTAATGGATGTTTGGATTAACATTGTTTGTGAGCATTTTTACGTCGATGCACTTTATTCCGGATGAAATAAGTTCTTCCTTTACCAGTTTTTCGCTTGTAAGATCAAGTCCCTATAAAATTACTTTCAAAGGTCGCGTTTCCTTCCGAGAAAATGTGAAGAACTCAATATTTAGTCTGTTTAGTTCCGATTTTATTTTCTCTGAGCTTTCCAAAGATGGAGAAATAATTTTTTGGCCGAGCGATATGTTTTTGATAAGATAATTATCGATTTTTAAATCACTCAATACGCGACGTACACGTTCACCTGTTGATTCTATTACAACTATAGGAGGGACACTATCTTTTATGACGTTTAAACGTTCATTATTAATACTATCCGCATTTTCGCTGGAGTTTTCCAGCACACCGAAATAATTTATATTATTCACCATTGTTGAATATTTAATATTTGCACTCAGAAAATACTGTTTGCTGGGAGGGCGATTATCGCCTTCACCAGAGTCACTACGAATTCGCTTGTTGGAAATTTTACTCTCTAAGCACACACTTGCACTCACTTCAACTGCTAACACAAGAGTGAACAAAATAGTGTGTTGAGCATTTCTATTACAAAAGCAAAAAATAAAAATTTTTAATTCATAGTTCATCGCATTTTGTACATATAAGTGTGTCCATTGTACATTTTCCGCAAACATATTTTTTACATTTAGAGCAAATTTTGTTGGTTTTATTTTCTTTACAGTATCCTATTTGACATCTCATACGTTTATAAGCATCTGTAGTAGACTTAGGCAACGATCCTTTCGTGTTTGTTTCTTGTTTTGGTTGTTCACGGGCTTCTCGAAAATCGGCGCCAAGTTCTTCTGCTAGCTTGAGTAAAAAAGCTTGTCTCGAGATATTTTCTCCTGTCGTTTGCTTGTACAAAATCCAGGCATTTATGTCAGCTAAATCAAGGATATTGAAAAAAAACTTGGAGAGGCCATCTGCAAGACTTAGATTTTGTAGTAAATTTCCTCGCAATTTGATCGGTCATGTCTGCACCAAATTTGGTTTTATGCTGCTCATAGTTTCAGAAAAAAATTTAGGCCCCCATATGTTATTCCACAAAAAGGAAATATTCAAATTATTTGCTCCATATGCAGCTCGAGCATATAAAATTGCAATAAATGCATCTAATTTTTTTTAGATAAACTGCAATCGGAACCTAACACTCTCTTTGCTTCTTCTATTGTGCATGTTCTTATATGGTTCATAATACGGTGGTCAATTATCAATGAAAATGCAGTACTAACTTTACCTTTCATTATATGACGTTTTGCATATCCTGTTGGGCCTACTTCTTGCCTGAAAATGTTATGAAGTGGTGCTCTTCCAGGTGTGCCACCTACTTGCATTTGTTGCCAAACAGATCCATCATTCGCAACATTTTGTTTATTTATTTCTACTTCACTTTCTTCCGAACTTGAGAGTAATCTTATTCTTTTTCGGCCACTACATACATTCACAATATTTTCCTCTTCATCGTCAGTATCTGTAGAATCAAACTCATTTTTATTTGCAACCAATATATCTTCATTTTCAGAAAATTCATCTTCACTAATTTCTGAAAACTCTTCGCCAATATTATTTATATCTTCTAAGAATTTGTACTGTCTTGTTTGCTTCGACATTTTTCTGGGTAAAAAATCACCTGTATTACTATAGCTATAAAAATAAAATATAAGCTAGAAAAAGTGGCAAAAATTGAAAGTCTTGGTAAGTACTTTCAATTTTTGCCACTTTTTCTTACACTAAAAAGCTATTTTCAATCTAAAATTTGATATTTTCTTGAAATTATTCTGAGCTATTTTCGTTGAACTACTTTACGCAAGTCTTTTTAAGAATGTGCAACTTACTGACTACAAATATGACTCGATAATCTCATAACACCAAAAAAATCTCTCCGGGTCAAATGACCCGTTGTGGTAGATATCGGTATACAACGAGGATTACTCAGAATAAACAAAACAAAACAGAAAAAAATAATTTTATAACTGTGCATTAATTACTTAGAAAAAGTCATGAAGTCAAGTGTGCAAACGCAATAAAATTATACGTGCATTTTCAATGCAAAAGTTCAAAATGGGTCATTTGACCCGTTATGGTTAAATTCACGTCTGTGTCCTTAGCCCTGGCATCTAATACCTCTTTGGAATTTGAGACCCAATTACGCATTTCAAAACCGCCTTTGCAGTGAACGAGATGAACCTCAAGCGCTAATTTGATGGCCTCTTCTTCCGTATCAACACTGTCTAGCATATCATCTACGTAACGATTTTCCAGGATACACTTTACAGCTCTGGGATACTCGTCGTGAAATTCTTCGGCGTTTTTATTTTTGACGTATTAAGCGCAGCTAGGTGAGCAGGTAGCGCCAAACGTCATTACCGTCATAACGTAGAAAAAGAGAGTTCTGTGCCATCCTTGGACGTGTGCACGTTTTGCAGTCCGTACATTACGCGTGTGCTTAAAAAAAAAAAGATCCCGCGGTCCCTCCACCCACAAAAGCCTCGCGAGTGCCGACCAAAACAAAACCCAAGTGTTTGTGTGAAGTGCTTCGGTGTCGAGTGCGTTCGGTCCGCTCCCTCTCGTCCCCTTTCTTCACAAGCCACTGCTGCGCATTCTCGGTCGCAACTTTCGTTTGATTTCATCAAGCGGGTTAATGCTATGACTGAGAGTGCGTAGCATCTGACGTAGCGGGTTTTAGAAGTGTGAATTTGTTGGTGGACCAACTCCAATCGATGTATGGGCATAACACCTACATCGATTGTTGTTGGGAAGCTATTACGGAATTTACACTTCTCAACTCTGCTTTACCACACGCAGTCGGAGTTTGGTAATTTTATATCTCCGTCTTGTTTTCTATGGAAAACTTTAGAGTTGATGTGTGCAATGTTCGTGGGCTAAGAGTGAATCTCTTCGCTGTGTATGTCCTGCCCGGATATAGCTTGGTGCCGCTTTTGTTTTTTCACCGCGGTCTCGCCATATAAAACTCCATGTCCGTGTCCGTAAGCATTTAATCCACTACTGCTTTATTTATAGAAGTCCAAACTTGGATAGCAATTCAACTTTTAACAAATTCCATCTCAAGAATTGTATCCCTGTATCCTCGCACTGAAATTGCCATTGCGGGCGATTTCAATGTACACAATTCTAATTGGCTTCGACATTCAGGCCAGACAACACCCTAAGGAAGGTATGTCGAAATCTTTGCTGAGCTAAACAATCTGACTCAGCTAGTAAATGAGCCCACACGAATACCTGACATCGCAGATCATTCCGCCAACACCCTGGACCTGTTTCTCACCTCTCACCCTGATAAATATTCTGTTGACATACCTCTAGGCTCGTCTGACCATTGTGTCATATCAGCTAATTTCTCGTTATCACCACACACAGTTAGAGAACAAATTCCTAAAAGAACAGTATGGCTGTACGAGAACGCCGATTGGAGCAGACTTAACAATTTCTTTAGGAATTTTAACTGGTCACTATGCTTCCTCGATAGTGATGTGGATGCCGCTGCTGATATGATCACAAACATTCTTCTGCTGGGCATGAGATCCTTCATTCCGCATAGAGTGAAGAGTATCAAGCCCAAAGAAAATGCATGGTACGACTCGATCTGTAAAGAGGCTATCAGGTTGAGAGAGTTGAATTTCCGGGCATACAAAGCCAACACTACTGAGGAAAACCGGAATAAGTTTAAACGGGCCAGAAATGGCTGCAATGCAACTATCAGGCTTGTGAAATTCTCTTAAAAGTTGAGGCAAAAAGTGCTACAATGTCAAAAAGGTAGCAAAAACTTTTGGTCATTTGTAAAACACATAAGGAATTCCGCCTCGTCTTCAATTCCCATTTACAATGACATTCCAGCTGTCAACTCTTTAGACAAAGCCAATCTGCTTGCGGCGCATTTTCCAGCCAGCTCAACACTGCCAGATTCCAATATGTCTCCACCTGTACTTGAGAGCGTTGATTTCACCATGGGACAAATCCACTTTCGCACTCGTACTTAAAGATCTCGACGTGCACAAATCCGCTGGCCCGGATGGTATTCCCCCTATACTTCTGAAGAGGTGTTCTTCTGAGCTGGCAAAACCATTGCGTAAGCTTTTTCATCTATCCTACTCTTTAGGTCTCTTTCCGAGCAGATGGAAAACAGCATTTGTCCAGCCCGTCCCTAAAAAGGGCGAATCTTCGTCACCCACCTAGTACCGACCCATAGCACTTACGTCCCTTCTTTCTAAGGTCATGGAAACGCTGATAAATCGTCAGCTTATGAAATATTTTGAATCGCGGAAGCTTCTTAATGACCGGCAGTACGGTTTCCGTAGCAACAGGTCCACTGGTGATCTGATAGCTTATCTCACCGAAAAGTCGAACAAATTGCAAATGCAGGCGAAAACAAGATCGTTGCACTTGATATTTCTAAGGCATTTGCCAGAGTTTGACATCAAGCTTTTTTGTCGAAAATGCGTGCATATGGTATTGATGAATCTGTTCTTCTCTGGATTAGAAATTACCTTTCGAACCGTTCAATTCAGGTTGTTTTGGATGGGTTCAAGTCTGATATTCACCAAATAAATGCTGGTGTACCCCAAGGCTCTGTTCTGTCTCCGACACTCTTTGTCATTTTTATTAATGATCTCTTGTCTGCTACTTCTAATCCAATCCATTCCTTCGCTGATGACAGCACCCTCAGCTTTTCATATTCGTTCCGAGACTCACAACCCTGCACTTCGGCCGTAGAATTGGAACGGCAGCGTATGTTAAGCAAATTGAATTCCGATCTTGACAGCATAATTAACTGGGAAAACAACAACAGAGTGGAATTCAATGCTTCAAAAACTCAATGCTATCTGCTGTCACCCAAGCAAACCCTTGTTAATCAGCCATTATCCATGAATGGCGCTTGTGGCGCTGTTTCCATCCTAGGTATGTGTATCAACACAACACTCAGTTGGAACGATCACATATTTGAGGTCGCCAAAAATGCTGCGAAATGTTTAGGTTTCATATCTGGTCTGGTGCCCCAAAGACCACCCTGCACCTACTAGATAAAATCCAAAAGCGAGCGATAAAACTTATAGGAGACAACAATGTCGCAAAGTCATTAGACTCGCTCGAACATCGACGTACCGTTTCTTCTTTGTCCGTATTTTATCGCTATTTCAACAAACGATGCTTAAGTGAGCTAGCCAACTGCATTCCTCCTCTCCATGAATTCACCCGCAATACTCGTCTCACCAGGAATGCTCATCAGTTTACTTAAGGGTAAACCTACTTTCAGACTCACAGTTAAATTTAGAGACTCGTTCTTCAGCCGTACTATTTGAATTTGGAATGCTCTTCCCAGCCCTATATTTCCCACAGACTACAACCCGCAGATATTTAAGACCAATGTGCACAGGTACCGCCTTTCCCTTTCTCCCTCTATACCTTCGGCCCGTGCTGTGCCTTGACCCCGGACACTTAAGGGGATTAGTAAACGTATCCTACTTTGTCGACGGAGTTCGGTTCAATCCAAAAAAAGCGCTGGTAATCTTGGTCCTCTCTACGAATCTTCACCTGATGATACATTTCGCGATGTCTCCTCCGATTGCTATACGCCTTTGTCGAAACTTACGAATAGTTGAAATCAACGATGTGAGCAGATCCGGTCCCTTTAAAAGCAAGCTATTGAGAGAAATACCTTTAACTCCAGCAGCAGCGTCCCACACCAGGCGAAGCTTTCCGGGCTTATTAGGATTGCTTACTGAAAATATTGGCAAATACCAGCATCTGTTGACATCGATTTCATCCGGATTCAGTTTAATCGCGTATCCCTTGGCGACGTAGTCATCGATTTTGGATTGTAGCGCCTGACCCAAGACTGGATCTCTCTGTATCTTAGAGTACAAACAGCGAGCTCATTGCTTAGCCATAGGAATGCTATCTGGAAGCGATATATTGTCCGCTTTCCATAACAACGCAGTTTCAAACCGATTTCCCGTCCTACGTGTGAATTTCTCCAGTTGTTGAATCGCATGTTGATCATCTCTGGACAGTATTTCTCCTTCATTCGGCTTTAGTCCAATGTTATCTAGACATAAATAGTTTTTCACAGTTTCAAGCAGTTCGGCGTTGGCTCCAATCTCACAATCGCACATGTGGAAAACGCGATGACTTATTTCTCCTCCTCTCCGATGACTATAAGACCTAAATACTTCACCGTGTGGACATTCTTAAGAGCAAATCGACACCTTTTTCCAGGTCCTGAAATTTCTAAGTCGACGACGTGCGACTCGTCTTCAAATCGATGATAATTTCCTGACCATTTCAAACAACGTGGATCCGGAATGCCCTTTAAACTCAAACCTTTCAGTAAATCCTCATCAATTAACGTAAGAGAAGTGCTGGGAATTGAGATGTTCGCGCCATGTGCCAATTGAAGTAACCACTTACTGGAATCTTCGAGATTTGAATTCGGTAGCATTAATTTATGCATTCTCCAGAAGGGACCTAGGAGACCTGGGAGCTTACAGACCAGAACTTGTTCTAGCTCAGGATTGTTCAGAACAGACCGGATGTCTTCATGGTTGCACATATGTTTTGTACTTCTAAAGCAAAATCGACGATGCTCTCCGGACGACTCTCTTTAGGTGGTGCCATGTCTGGAATACGTGTCAGCAATTCATCTATTATTAGTTCTGGTCGTCCAAATTTCATGCGCAGAGTTGACAATATTTGAGGCACACATGAGGCATGCAACAATAAGTTTCTCACGGCATTTCTAGCTGGATCACCCAAGACTCGTCGCAGACGAATCAGATTTTCATAATCTGAAAATCCGCAGAGCAACGTTGTTTGTTCATAGCTGGCACAAAACAATGGCCACTCCTCTGGGTTGCCGGTAAACTTCGGTAACTCTTTGCAAATGCTATTTCGTGCTGCTAGCTGATCACGACTAATGCGACGATTTGGATTTTGCTCGATATTCAAAGTGGGGGTGGTTTCCTTACCAATATGCATACGCGACTTAAATTATTTGTTGGAAATAAATGAAACAAAACTATTTATATCACAGCAAAAGTATTTATTCAATTTTATTTCCAGAGTGCCACTCGGCTGCACACTCTTTCAATCCAACAAATAATCACCGATTTGGTGACATTCGGTCAGTTTTATATCATAAAATTGATTTCAATTCGGAGGTAGCCGATTTTGTGGGATTAGCACTTTTCAGTGTTGTTCGATTCCTCGCATTCTGTTAATGCAAAAGTGCCATCTTGCAATTTCACAATTCTTTTTGATAGGTGGTACGTAACTCGCGTGCTGTTTGTGGGAACAATACCTGGCAACCAAGTTGATGACGATACATTTTCTGTCTTAGTTGAACACTGCAGCTCTAAAGCGGAGAGTTTTTGCAAAATCTGTCCCAAGAGTGCATTGCGTTGGTCTAATTCCTGTGGTCCCGTGGTCGTTTGTATGGCATTAGTTTCGGTTCTTGGTGGGCAGTGGGTATACAATCTTCAACCAACCAACTCTCGACATGTTCGCGGCTGTTATCGTCGTCGTCCGATGCCGTACTCTCTTCTTCGTCCTCTAACTGCATCAGCAACTCTTTTTGTTTCAATAGCAGATCTTCTTTTTGTTGTATGATTGTCTCTCTCTGGTGCAGAATTGACTGTTGTTCATGCATCAGTTGCATTTCTGCGTGCAATCTGCGAACGTGGCTTGAAGAAGCCTTTGAGCGTTAAGAACATTTAGACTTGGCACCTGTCTTAGGTATGGCACCGGCATTAGCGAGACAGTCTTTATTCGTGTGTGCAGGCTTAGAGGCAGCGTTATTGGGAAGCATAGAGTAATTCCCTGTAGAGGAGGAGCGTAAGCGTGAAGTCGCATTAGCAGGGATACCGGCTGAACGCATTTGATGACGATTTACATCGTTAAGCGATTTACGGCGCTCCACAGGCAATTTAAACCCCCAGGAGCTTCTCGGGTTGTAGTTTTTTCGGTAATTTCTTTTGTTTTTTGGGAAAGGTTTGATTACGTCAAAGGTGTTTGCTCGGATTCCGGATTCCATTATAGCAGTTGACAAAGGCGCGGAACATGAGCCGCAACGCCAGTCTCGGTTAGCCACGGACGAAGTAACTCCTCAACATATATAATGGTACCATCCTTCGCAGTTGTCACAGCGTACTATGCCCAGGTTATCGTCTTTCTTGCATGATAAGCAGCTATATTATTTTTTTTGGTTTGTCACCTTGGTTGCTTTTTGACTTTTAGGCGGCATTTGTAGGCAATTCATTAGGTAAAGAATTTTTAAAATTTGTTAGGATATTGAAGTTCTAAAATGAAACACACAAGAAATATATTTATAATTCATGTGTATGTATTTAATTCATTTAAAAATTCGTGTTTCACCTCAAATTCTTAGACACATGCCTGCTGCCAAAACCAATAAGAAAAAGAACGATCCGCAGACGCATGGTGGGAAATGTCACTTTTAACATGACAATTGTGTCATAATTATGGCTGAGGCGTCGTCAGATCTGTCGCAACGGCCCTTGTACGATAGACACGTGGCTCTTGTATAAGGGCTATATCCATCTTCCCCGTTGCGAGGAGGATGATTAGGCTGGCGCTGGGCGCCTTACTGGTGTAGATTGATCTGTACCACAATCATGACGGCCAGCAGATCCTTAGCTTTTCTTGCTGCATGTTGGCAGGATTCGCAGTTTACAGCAGGTAACTCCTACTCTAACTTTGAAGTCCTGTTGACGCAAGAGTTGCAGTGATTTGTGGTTCAGGAGAATGTCAACATTCATATCATTCAGTGTGTTCTCCCATCTCAATGATTTTCCAGTCCTAACTGCAGATCCGAATTGAGATGCTGAAGGTTACGCTCTATCCTGTCCTTCGGGAGGTATGATCCCTGGAAGTGAATGCGACATTTTGATTTTCTCATACTTGGATCTCCCTCTTATCTGCAACATGTAGGTCGGCATTTAGCCAGGGGGCTACCGTCTTGGCTATGAGCTGTTCAAGCCGATTATGGTTTTCCTTATTGTAGCATTGGATGAGCTTATAACCCTTGAGGGTAGTGAGCTGTCCGAAGAGGGGGTTGATTTTCTCTCTCTTCAAGATGGCGTCATTCACACGGTTCATGATTCTCACCCCATTGAGTTTCATCCACTGCGACTCTTTCTCTGCATTTAGCTACTGCTGCGTACTTTACCCTTTTTATGGAGCCTGGGTCTGAGGCTAACTCCTTTCTGCCCTTAAGCCCACTAATGTCTACAGTTATGGATTTTACTGCACAGGGAAGTAACGAACGATATTGAGTATTTGTGTCATTATCAACTATGATAAGGTCAACAAGACTGACCTCTACGGCTACGTTATCAGTTACACCCGAAGACTGCCTAGCTGGGGATTGTAAGAGGATATTGTCCTCTTCTTCCGTTAAGGGCTGGTCTGAGTTTCTGGAGTCGGTTTTCGCCGGGTCGCCGACTCAATTGCATTAGCTTTCCTTGAAGTGATTTTATTTTAAAGATCTATTTTGGTCCCACGAGCATGGAGGAATGAGATGTCCTCCTGTCCTCTTCCCCTGTTTACAGTGAAGAATACTTCGATTGAAACCACATTGCCCCAGGTATCCGGAATTCACCGTTCGAAGACATTTATAGAGTTATTTCCCTCTAGATCCACTATATTCAGTGAAAACATCAGGGCCATCTCGTGCAGGATGTGACAAAGTCACGTATAGCGGTCTTGGAGGTTACTCTCCCTCATTCACATAGAATCTCGCGTGGTGCAGATTAGTTGCCAGTTGTTGCCAGGATTCTCATTCTACAGTGGGTAGTTCCCACACGGACTTTGAAGTACTGTTGGCGCAACAGTGGCACCCATTTGTGTCCAAAGAATTATGTATTTTTTCATTGAAAGTTTACACAGATTAGACATCATTGGCAAATTTAATTGTGTCACAAGTATATGTATATAATAGTTTAATATCGTTATTGTTTTTGGCAATTAAAAGAGAAATAAATTTATGGAATAAGCAATTTTACAATCCCTCAAGCGCTGACAACAACATCACATTTCCCTCAAACGGCACTGTTTGTTTGCAGATGCGATGAATGTATCTCTGCACATATTTACATAGAATTGCGGATATTTTACAGCTTACTCCTTGTTGATATGCTGTTATATTTGTTTTGTGTTTATTATTCGTTTTGAGTTTGTTCAATCTAGTGCGAATTTTTCTGTGACGAATGGAAATTAGAAATTAGAAATTATTCCGGTCAGGTAAAATTGCAGACCCCACTCTCGGTTGCACAATGAGCCAAAAACGAAAAATTTTCACGATTGAAGAGAAAGAAAGTATAGTTTTTAGGTTGGAAGCTGGGGAGCAAAATAAAGATCAAAGACTGTATTCACAAAAGAAGTAAAGACTCCACTGCATACTGACGTCGAAAAGGAGAAGGTTGATGGTTGAAAAAGAACAAAATAATAAAAACCAAGCAAGCAGATATTATTACTTTCTTTAACATATAGTAAATGTACATACATATGTACATACATATATTCTTGCTATGCATCAAATTTTTTAAAAAAATTAAAAGATGTCTTGTTGAAAGCTGATTTCTTCACATGCCTCGATATCGGTTATAACAAATTCGTCAGCCCCTTGAAGGTGTTATAACCGGTTTTGACTGTATGTGCATTCTTCATTTTGGTTAAAATTTTAGAATTTAAAATAAATATTCAGTGAAAAATGATGTACGTAACAAAATTTCTCAATGATCTTTTTTCATTATTATGGCTGTATATCATATGTACACAGTATATGCCAACGCAATATTTCCGTTGATGAAAAGTTACTTTAAAAATCACACCTACTCCCTTGAGCGTTGGACACCTTCCGATGAAGTGGATAAATGCTTTCGCTAGTTTACAAATAATACACTCGTGTTCAACCTTACGAAAAACTAAGGTCTTGTATAGTTGCAGCATACTTTTTTGACAAGTGCTATTTCAGGAACATTAAATACGTTCAGTAGATAGTGCACTTGCACCGTCACCGTTTTTATGTGCATATGGTGGCAATCCTCTTTCCAGCATAATAGCGTAGTTTGGCGTATTCTGTGGCACCATGAAACTCCAGTTCTTTCTTTAGGTGGTCCACTTTTCACAAACTTCACCATTTTGTCACAAAACGCACTTCTACCACCAAATGTTGTGTTATTCACAAATCAACATAAACTTAAATAATCTCTTTGATTAAGCGTTCAGTCACTCAATCTTAACTAAAATGAAACACAGACTGTCAATTATACAAATATGTATACGTCAAACTATTAATTACTCCCAAAATTACACTACACATTTTTTCAAAATCACCACATTACCTTCATGAATAAAAAACAATAACTTTTATTTCCAAAAAAAACTGTTGTTTATTCTTAGGCGAACTGCACTCTATATATGCTTTGAACTATGTCTTGTTTTGGACTAATTCAATTGGATTACAGAACATGTTGGTGAGTTCCCTAACAGTTCCTCAATCTAGAATTTTATCTATGGACATTTCCGCTGTCTTTTATGTAAATATGTACTACCATAAATTTTACTGGTTGCTTTTTGTGGTGGTGAGTACACAAATGTTTGAGAGTTGTTTGTTGTCGGTTCTGTTTATATCCATTTGTTATTGTAGATTCATTGTAGGAATTGTTCATTGTCTCTAGGTGTGATTAAACTTGCGGCTAAATGGTAAATTTGTTGGAAAATTGTAATCATGAAAACGTATGCGGATGAAAAAAACTAAGCTTTCTGTCATGTATCAATTTATAAAAATATGTATCTATTGGCATTGTAATATAGTAATACTAATGGATAACTTGTATCACTTAATACAAGATATATATGTCAAATAGTATCAAAATAATATGAACAGAGCGAAACAGACCATTTTTTATTTTTTATATACATATCTTGTATGTACACACTTGGTATAGAAAATATTTGGAACCTGAGCTAATTTTAATAAATATTTCGTTAATTCCGACACGAAAGTAACATTTTTATTAAATTACCCTTCTATTTCACATAGAGATTAACTTTCAGTAGATTAGTTGTTCTTCAGCACAGCACTTATTCGACGTGGAATAGACTCTAGCTTCTGACACTTAATCAAAGGAACGGCCTTCCAATGTTTCTTAATTTCGGTCCAAGGACGAGTTTTATTATGTAAAGTTTATGTAGCGAAACAATTTTTTCAATTCCGCCTACACATTCTCGATATGATTGAAATCTGGGGACTGAGATGGCCATGGTAATACCGACACTTGATGGTCCCTCAGAAAAGAACACACTAATTTTGATGAGAGCTTGGGATCATTGTCATTCTGTTATCATAACGGCATGTTGTCCTCAGCGTATGGTAACATCACATCATTTACGATATCGCGATAAACTTCTTTAGTCACGATGTCTGTTATTTGAAATATGGGTCAAACACCAAGTCAAGAAAATCAGCTCACACAATGACACTCCCAATCCAATCTTTTGCGGTATCTTGTTTGGGATCCGGAAGTGGAATCCTTTTCTCTGATGCCGACGAACTTTTCTATCACCCCCAGAACCAAACAAATTGATTTTCGTTTCATCACTCCAGAGAATGTTGGAAACCATCTTTTTGGAATGTGACTTAAAACATAAGGCCAACCCCTTTCTTACTGTTATTATTTTTTGTTGAAGGTTTCTGAACTCTGACTGACTCAGATTCAAAAACTGGTCCATTGTCCTACCAGGCAGCGCTTCTCTGATGAGGATCATCAGCACTCACCTCATCCAGTACCAAATAACTGCCACCTGATCCGAGCAAAGGCGGGTCAGTGGCAGAGGAAGTGCTCTGCAGTGTCGTCGTCTTCTCCACAGGCGTCACAGAGGGTTTCGTCGCTTAAGCCACATTTATATGTTTGACGAAGGTGTAGTGGCCCGTAAGTACGCCGGTAAGTCGTCTGCAGTCTTTTCTGTTGAGAAATAACAAGAATGCCGCGGATTTCTTACAGACCTTACGGAGCATGCTCTTGGTTTGTTTACTTCCTAGAGAGTCATGCCACCTCAATGGAAGCCCTAACGGAGGACGCGGGTAGTCTCAACGCAGGTTCGGGTCCTAAGAGTATTTCCACTGATCCATGTCTATAAAGTTCATCGGCGATCTAATTTCCCGTGGTGGCCCGGGACACAGATAAGCTGGCTATACTGGAAGTGGTTAAAGGGGTGAGCCTTAAGCACAGCTTGGCTGTCGCTACAGACACAAATCCTTCGCCTCTTCGACCTATTTTTCACAATATAGTTCGTGGTCATTAGGATCGCAGGTTTCCAATTGGAAGAATGACGCAAATTTACCTAACGAGGTGTGCAATAATGTTGTCGCCAGACCCTTCCTTGGGCTTGGAGCCATCCGTGAACATTCGACTATATTCACTTCGTCGAAACTACAGTGCGGGTTGAATCAAACACCACTTGTTCTTAAACGGAAGATGACCTTGAGTGAAGAAGTGCAGAGCCAGGCGATCGGTCTTTCCTGGTAGCCTATTTTCCAACAATACTCTCCGTACCATTGTGGCACTGACTACGTCGTTAACGTTCATTGTAATATCTTTTGGTGACACAAAGACATTTTTTTTAACGGCATTTTAAAAACACTATATGGGAGTCATCAGTGGAAGTCGTTTTTTCTTGGTATACCTCGCGTTTCTTGTGCTAGTGCTCTTGAAAGAGCGTTAAAAATAAAATGTACCAATCTTCCTCGTTCGCCTGCAAAACAATTTAGATTCTTTTCTCGTTTCTTGTGTTTTCTTCCTCAGAACAATGCCTGTAACTACTAATACGATAATAAATTTACAAACTCATTCGTAAAATTAGATTCAGTTTTTTCACACCGAACTTTAAAATATTCATCTTTTAATACAATGCATTTGAATAAGCATTTCAAAGAAAAAACAAAATTGCCTATTATTTTGAACACTCCAGAAAACACTAATTTTGTACTTTGCACTACTGCACAAGTTACATGAATTATTATCTGACATTGTATGCCGGCATAGGAAAGGCAATGCATCTATGCAAATAACGGTATCACTGACTGTAGCGAAAAGCTGAAGAAAGTGTGCAAAATGTGCAGAAATTCTATTGTGAGTGATTATTGCTATTATTTTGAAAAGCTCTGTATGTATGTTAGTCTGGCTGGCGCAACGTGGTATAGTGGCTAGTTGGTTTGAAGTGGAATTTAATCTTAAATCTTGTCCCCGTTTTCAATTCAATTTTACTATTCTTTTTTACAATTCTATTTCATTTACTACTCACTCATGCATAAAAGATTAGGTTTATGGATACCTCCATAGTATCACCTACATGTAAGGCTAATAGTCCACTTGTCCACCATTATTCTGTAGGTATCCAGAAGATTACCCACTTTTGCCCTAGACCGGCATGGTACTACTAGAGCGGCGTCCTGTCTTCCATCACGGCTTATATGTCCTTATCTTCACCTTGGATGTTATTTTCAGCAATAACTAAATGGGAGAGAATATCTGATGTAATTAATCACTTTCGCTACTTACCACATCTTTGACCTGAACACCAGCTCCCATTTCGGTTTTCTCGTTTAACATTTAAGCATTCCACTTTTACACCATCTGATGTAAATCCTTCATTCCTACCGACTGAAAATGAACATAAACGATATTTGAACTTGGATGCTCATAGAGACGTCCTTTGGCACGTAAAAAAAACATCTCTAACATATTTCATTTAGCCGGTAGGTAATGCTATACTTTGCTTCAAACTTCTCTTTTAGGAATTCACTTAACAAAATGCCTCTCTGAAAGGGAAGTAAGTTGCATCGTTGACCAAACCGTATTTCAGGTCAATGAGTTGAATATTATCCAATTTCTTTTTCTGGCCATCGATCTCCGGTACAAAGGTCTCGGATTCATACTGAAAATATGAGCTGAAAATTTAAGATTTTAGGTGCTGTGTGCCTTTGAGAAATCGATTGTCTTTCGAACGTTCAAAAAAGTTAACTTTTCTGTATGGCACTTTAAGAATGAAAGATAACAATTTATCTTTTGAGGACTTTGAAGAATTAAATCGATTTCATACCGTATTTAAATAACATATGTACGTTCCTAATTCTTTATGTTATATCTTTTGTGTGTTTTTTTTACTTGTGAGTGTTACGCTACATTGTTTATCATTTAAAATATTCAGTTAACAATTTTTAGGTATATTAGTTACAGAAGTTACATTAGTAACGTGAAAAATGAGATGTAACTGATTACAATTAGTTATGCGTAACTATATGGGTATCTTACTCAGAGTAATTTACGTTGCCAACACTGTTTAGCAGTAGTCATACTCAACAGAAAGTTTCAACGCACTGCCAGGACTAATAGGACTAATAAAACTCGATGTTGAGGATAAGAAGTTGCACGTTAACACGTTGCAGGTTTCTATTGATACAAGGTCGTCGAAAAACAAATAATTCGTGAGGCACAACGGCTGATATGTATCCGGTATCTGATATGATTTAATATTTTCATCACATAAAATACTGCCATTGTACGCAAATAATTGTACCATCAAATTTCGATTCTTTCTGCTTCTCTCTATTTCCCACATACCTATGCCTTGTCTCTTCCTTTCACATGCGTTACGTGCTTCCGGTAACCATCGCTGAGAATAACAATACAAAAAAGGAAAAAAGAGCGAAAGCTCACTGGAAAGCTGATATGATATTGTATTTGTACCCTTGTGACACGGTAGTCCCACCCACTTTTCTAAGAAAGCGTTTTCGATAACAGCTTTCCGTCGTCTTGATTTCTTCCGACATTCGCAATTATCCGGCACAATTATCATATTTCATATTTCAGCAAATTATCGAAAAACAATATTAACACAACAATACACAACACTAGTGCAACACCAAGAAATTCCCCTTCACAGAATACACAAAGACCGAAACCAAGGCGGAGAAGAAGACTAGAAAACCGAGTTGAAAAGCTTAGCTAAGATGTCAAGATCTAATCGACTTTCCAGACAGATCCGGAAGCTCATCTACCAGTACCAATATAACGCCATTACCCCAAATATTCTCGCAGACATGCTCGACCGGAAAAAGCAGCAGTTACTTGCAAACGTCTTAGATGATATATTAACTGCAAAAGAAGAAAAGCTGAGAACGCTAACTTCCGTGACAATCAAAGATCCTTCTATAGAGGTCTTACACAAGTACCAGAGACTGTGCTTAATCAAAAACACCCACCTATGGATGAAACAAAGCGTTTTTGGGAAGGTATCTGGAGTGTCCCTAAGCAGTACAATCAAAAAGCTCAATGTATAACAGAGGAGATGGAACATGTTCGGCAAATTACACCTATGCCCCACAATCCAGTAAGCGCGGATGAAATCAAGGAAGCTATCGCCATGACCCACAATTGGAAAGCTCCAGGGATTGACAAGTTACAAAATATGTATATAAAAAAACTTAACACAACGCATGAGTACCTGGCTAAGTATTTCACCGGCATGCTTGAGCTTAGAAGTATGCATCCACCTTTTCTAACTACGGGAATTACCTTCCTTATCCCAAAAAAAGGTCCATGCACAGACTTTTTACAAAAGTAATTACTAACAGAATATACAAATGACATCATATCGGACGAACAAAAAGGATGCAGTAGACAAACTATGGGCACCAAAGACCAATTAATTGTTGATGCTGTTATTACAGGACTAGACTAAGAAAAGGAATCTCAATGTGGCCCCCACCCTATAAAAATTCTTGAGGTCTACAAAATAAAGCCAGCGCAATGCCTCATGAATTTGATGGCGAATTGGAATACGAGGTTATTTCAATTACTATTAAAAGCGGTATTTTTTGAGGCGATGCCCTAATCCCCTTATGGTTTTGCTTAGGACTCAACCCCCTCTGTAGGCTCTTAGGAAGAATGAGATCTGGATTTGTAATAAGAACCGAGACTTTTGGCCACTCAATAAACCACCTTTTATATATGGCTGACCTAAAGTTATACACAAATAAAAAGGAAAGGGTTCATAGAATCCTGTTAGTGGTTAAAAGCTTCAGTGACGACATCAAAATGGAATTTGGGTTAGACAAGTGCAAGATGATGCATCTAGTCAAGAACCAGATTGAAGTTAAAGAAGAAGGGATGCCCAATTGATGACAATCAGATAATCGAGATATGCAACAAGGAGAAACCTACAAATACCTGGGTTTCTTGCAACTGATGGGAACTAACCACACCACCATAAAAACAAGCCTCACCCTCCAATTTAGCACCGATTGTACACTTGAATCTTGAAGACTAAGTTGACCAGTGGTAATAATTGCAAGGCCATTAATATTTAGGCAATCCCAATGCTGACATACTCTTTCGGAATTATTAAATACATTCATATAGACATCTAAAATTTCCAAATGTTAATACGCACATCTCTACCAAAATTCCAGAGTCACCACCCACAAAGTGCAATTGAAATGGTTACGCTCCCACGAAAATTGGGAGGAAGAGGTAGTGAATGTTGAATAATGAAATTTAGCGATATCGATTTTGTTTTTGTTACAAATTTTATTTTACCGATTGTGTAAATCCTTCTGGTATGTCCGAGATCCAAAGACGAAATGAGCGAGAGACAGCTTTTAAAATAATCAATAGGCTAATTTTCGACATAAACAAAGGTGTGGTGAAAATAAACTCGTGGTGATAAGAGTTTTAACGTATACAAAGGTTAGTTCGATTTGAAAATAATTTAAGTCTACAATATGATATATGTACGTATATACATAAATAATCATAATTGGATGGTACAAAATTCTTGTTCATATAGATTATAGATATTATTCTCAAACATTCCGCCGCCCCTGAACGACTTTTCAGCATACTGGTAGAATTGCGAGCTTATGTATCGGTCGGACCAAATTTCCCTTGGCTGTCTTCAACGTAACTACTGGAATGTGATCATCCTATTCTGGGTGTACCTCTACAACTCGGGCTCGGATAGGACCAGTTCATGTATTTCCGATAACCGCTGCGCCCCGACAATTTGTGGCATTATCCGAATAAAGGGCGAAGGTTTTCCGCGACGTGCAACGAAACGACGAAAGCCAGCAAGAAATGCTTCTGTGGTCAAGTAACTCACTAATTCTAAATGAATTGCTTT
>OU026145.1:71047337-71087337 GCA_907269125.1 Eristalis pertinax | reverse complement strand
ACATTAACTAATCATGGCACTGTGCTAAATTTTCATCATTGCAAGATTAGATTTTTCTTAAGCTGATAAGCGACCAGCTCACATAATGGAGCAAGAGTTAAGTGTGTTGCGTCAAAGCAACTTAACCCTTATTGACTACTACAATACAGTCAATGAGAAATTGACTTTGTTAATAAACAAAACAATTATGACTCATGGCACAAATAATGAAATAACAAAAGAATTAAATAAGGCAAACCGTAGGAACGCTTTACGAATCTTCATTCATACTCTTCTCACTTTCTCCGGAAGATATGCCAAGTGCTTTAGCGAAAGCACAAGAGCTCGAATCCAATGATATGAGGGCAAACTTCGCTCTTCATTACAATAGATTGCAAATTTCTACTAGGCCACACGAACAGGCAGGCACATTTCCTAGGAACAATTTGAGATTCCCCCAAGGAATAATAATTTGCGAGCCAATGGAACTCGGAAGTTCTGCACATAGGCCAATTACTTGGCAAGAACAAAGACGTTTTAACAGTAATAAAACACCAAATTTTTATCATAACAATCAAAGGCGTTATCAGCCAAATAGACAACAACATTTTTACGAAACAAACAAACGACCTTATGAAAGTACTCATCAACGAGCACAACCACCCGCAAAGATTGAGAGGATTAATAACCTGAACGAGGAACCTTTTTTATCCCAAGCCCAGGGCTGCCCTACATATTCAGAAACAGTCCGAAGGGACAACTTGTTGCTACTGTAAGCCTAATGTTTTGAATTGCAAACAGGAACTTGCAATCAAAACAATACAGTTAGATCAAGAAGGTATTTTAGCTTGCGAAAAATTAAAAAAGGCATTAGTTAACGAAATAGAACTGATACATCCAGATTTTAGCAAAAAATTTATTTTAACAACAGACGCTTCCAATAATGCAGTACGTGATGTTCTTACTCAAGAAGCTAGACCAATCATTTTTATTTCAAAAACATTAAATTCGACAGAGCAAAATTACGATACAAACGAGGAGCTTTATTTTTTTTTTTTATTCTCCCAAAATTGTAAGCAAACCAGGTACTACAAACGTTGTCGCTGACGCACTTTCAAGGCAACATTTAAATAATATTTCAGATTAATCTTCAATCACTGGAACACAACACTCCGCTGAAAGCAGTGACAATATAGATATTGAAGAAACTAATAGACCACTTAATGAATTTAAAAAGCAAATTTTACTTAGCAAAGCTAACTATCCAGGAACAAGTTAGAAACTTTGGAAAAGTCAGACATATCACAGAATATGATTGCGTTGAAAACTTAATCACAATTATAAAAGAATACTTGCAACCAGGTGTTGTCGCAATTCATTATACCCCAGAGGATTTATATGAAATCAAACAAAAATTAAAGGAGACATTTAATAACAAATTTCTACATACAAAGGATTTTCCCATAGATGTTACAAATAAAGAAGACCAAAGTATAACTATAGAACAGGCACATACAAGGGCGCATAGGAATCACCAGGAAAACTTGAAACAAATTTATAGATTATATTACTGGCCCGAAGTGAATAAACGATTTAAGGAATATGTAAGGAATTGTGAAATTTGTAATAGAAATAAATACGATAGACATCCACAAAAGATACCAATTGGAGAGGCTCTAATTCCAAAGAAGGAGGGGGAGCAGTTGCATATTGACATATTTTTCGCACAAAAATTAAAATTTTTAACATGTATTGATGCTTACTCGAAATTCCTAATAGTCAAACTAATGGAAGATAGAACAAACCTAGACGACAAAGTGTTAGAATTATTACAAAGCTTCCCAGAGGCAAACAAAATAACAACTGACAATGAACCAGGTTTCTCCACAATTCAGTTTAAAACCCTAATGCAAAGACTAGGTATTGAAATATATACTTGCGATCCTAAACATAGTACAACAAACGGCCAGGTAGAAAGAGTACACTCTACAGTAATTGAAATAGCCAGATGCTTAAAACAGGAATACCATTTAATAAGTGACTTAGAAGCAATTTATAGAGCCGCACAGCAATATAACAAAACCGTACATTCAGTCACAGACCAGAAACCATTTGAACTGTTATTTAATAAAATATCACATACAAAATTAGAATCAAATCTTTTAAAAGCACACGGAAAAATGTTAGAAGGATTCAATAAAAAAAGAGATACTAAGTCCTATAAAAAAATAAGATAATTTACGAAAAAATGATAGGAGGTAGAAATAAATTACTAGCCAGATATAAAAAACAAAAAGTCAAAGAAGACCTCGGAAATAGAATTCATGATGAAGACAGAATAGTTCATAAGGATAATATTAAAAATATATGCGATACCTAATAAATATATACACATATTTACAGAAAGACGAATCTCATCATCGTAATAATAATGACAATTCCATACGTGACGGCGGACATAGTTGATTACACTAGGGACAACTATGTTTTACTTAATAACGGAAACTCATTAATATACAAAGAATACGGCGACATTTTACATGTAACAAATTTATCGTACTATTTTTATTATACTATTTAAAACTATAAAAAAAACTAAGCACTTCTGTAAATCTCTTCATCGGACAGGACCATGAAAAAATTATAAGACATAGACTTTGACTATTAGTCAACGACTTACAGAACGTCATACAAACAATTACGTTAGCAAAAGCTTTAATCCTCAATCCTTCTATATTACACTTTTCTGAAATTAATGATATACTAAAACACGAATTCAAACAAATTCCTATAAGTGACCTTCTCGATATATCTGATTTTAAAACAATCCAAAAAGACTCTTTGATATTAATATATGTAAAATACCCACTTATATTTGATAAATGTGAATTATTTGAAACAAGAGAAATTTCACAAAATGATAGAAAACTTATAATATTTAAAGAGGTAATAAAATGTGAAGATAAGTACATAAATATTGAAAAATGTAAATTAGAATTAAGCGATACCTCTTGTGAAATAAAAAATAAGCCCAATTGTTTTACAGATATATTAAATAAAATACCTACAAATTGTAGAAAAATAAAAGAAAGAAATAAAGAAATAGATATTGTCAAAGACGGAATCATACTTTTATCTGGAAATCATCCGATTGAAAATCGGACGTAGTTGATTACACTAGGGACAACTATGTTTTACTTAATAACGGAAACTCATTAATATACAAAGAATACGGCGACATTTTACATTTAACAAATTTATCATACTATTTTTATTATACTATTTAAAACTATAAAAAAAACTAAGCACTTCTGTAAATCTCTTCATCGGACAGGACCATGAAAAAATTATAAGAAGACATAGACTTTGACTATTAGTCAACGACTTACAGAACGTCATACAAACAATTACGTTAGCAAAAGCTTTAATCCTCAATCCTTCTATATTACACTTTTCTGAAATTAATGATATACTAAAACACGAATTCAAACAAATTCCTATAAGTGACCTTCTCGATATATCTGATTTTAAAACAATCCAAAAAGACTCTTTGATATTAATATATGTAAAATACCCACTTATATTTGATAAATGTGAATTATTTGAAACAAGAGAAATTTCACAAAATGATGGAAAACTTATAATATTTAAAGAGGTAATAAAATGCGAAGATAAGTACATAAATATTGAAAAATGTAAATTAGAATTAAGCGATACCTCTTGTGAAATAAAAAATAAGCCCAATTGTTTTACAGATATATTAAATAAAATACCTACAAATTGTAGAAAAATAAAAGAAAGAAATAAGGAAATAGATATTGTTAAAGACGGAATCATACTTTTATCTGGAAATCATCCGATTGAAAATCGTAGAATTGTTGGAACATATTTAGTAACTTTTAATGGAAGCATTAATATTGACAATGTTACATACGAAAACCATAATGAAAAAATTTACTTGTATTTAAGAAATCATCATTTTGATGAATTCAATATTTTGGAATATCTTGAAAGTAAAAACGAAGAATTAAAAATTGAAAATATAAACTTGATAAACGAAATTGAAAATGAATATTCTGTAAAACCAGTTATAAGTACCATATGTATTATTATAATTATCATAATATGTTTATATATATCGTTCCGTATTTTGAAGCTATGTAATGTTAGAAACTAAGGAAAGAAAAAAAGGAGACAGAAATAAATAGAAAATGTGATGAAATAGAATTCGAAGAAATAAACAGAAAATGTGATGAAATAGAATTCGAAGAAACAATTACAAAATATGATGACATAGAATTCGACGAACTAAATAAAAAATCAAAAGCCAACTTCAAAATAAACAACCACAGATCTGATACCAGGAATCCAGGCAAGCAGTCTAAAGAAAAGGAACGTTTCTCTTAAGGAAGAGGGGAGTTAACACACCACTCAATGCAGCACTCAAGTGGCAAAAATGCTCATTTAGCATTTTATTCACTGATCGGCGACGTCCGCTCCCATGAGTTAAAATATAAACAATCCTCTGAATCTCTGACAGCACATACATATATATATATAAACATTGTTATATTTAAGATAAAATCAAGATCATTGAAATCAGTTTGTAATTAGCTATCGAACCGAACGGTTCACAATAAAACTTTTTTAAAACTCCTCCTGAAAAGGAGAAATAATAATTTGCAGTACCATTGGGGCGGCTGTGGGCGTGGTTCTTAGTGCCCCTGTTATACAGATGCATGCTGATCTCTGTATACAGTTTATCTTGATAAGATTCTGTTTCACTTGTAGTGCACTCCACCAGACTAGGACGCCGTACATCAAGATTGCCCTTACTATGGCAGTGCATAGCCAATGTGTTATCTTTGGTTTGACTCCCCATTTGGGGCCGACGATTTTTTTGCATGTGTAGAGTGCAATCAATGCTTTCCTGATGCGTTCCAGTATGTAGCGTTTCCAGCTCATTTTGCTGTCAACTTTAACACGTAGGTATTTGGCATGATCAGTGAAAGTCGGTTCTATCTCTTTTAGCTTCGGTGGAGCTATACTAGGGATTCCGTTTTCGATGGATTCACATCCAGTCCGACTTCGTCTGTCCATTTCTTCATGACTTTGAAGAATGCCTCCATTACGTTCCTGATAGTTTTGGGGAATTTCTGTGACAGCTAGTGTGATATCATCCGCATACGCAATGGGCTTACACCCGATGAACCTTAGTCTTTTAAGTAGACCATCAACTACCATGATCCAGAGAAGCGGAGATAGGACACCCCTTGGTGGTGTGCCTCTAAAGACTCTTCTTTACACACAGTAGTTTCCTAACTGGGATTACATTTTTCTGTAGTTCAAGACGTTGCTTATCCATTCTCCGATGCAGATTTCAACGCCGAGATTACTTATGGCGTAGTCTATCGCCTCGAATTATATGGCATTGATACATCTAGGAAGACTACCATCGTGTACTCTTTATTCTGGAGAGACTTTTCGATAGTGCCGAACAGGGAATGGAGTGCTGTTTCCGTTGAATAATCTTTGCGATACGCATGCTGGTTCGGAAATATTTGCTTAAATATTATTATTCTAAATATTACTACCCACCAGTCTCTGCAGTGTTTTAAGTGTATCCAACTGCAGAGTCTCTTCACTATAGTCGGTCCACACTCACGGGGACTTTTCTATATATGTTGGCATTGTTTGGGTTTTGGATAGTAGTAGCCTTAGGCGACAACATTCCTTTGTACTTTCAATACTTCCACAGAATGTTTTTCCAGGATTCATTTCGCACTTTCTTAATTCCTTTTTTGTAGGTTTTAAGGCTCTGCTTATAGGTTTCAGTCAGCTGTTTCTCCTGAGAATTTTGCTCTATTGAAGCATCTCCTGCTGGCTTAGATTAGCTAAGTTTCTATTCTACCATGGCACATGGCTTCTTTCTTCTTTTTTTCTTAAGGGGCAGATCGAGTTGAAGGCGGAGTTCATAGACTCTGTAAGATCCTAACTTGTCAATGTCCTTCTTTGAGCTTACTTTCTTGGCAAACTCTTTGATGCCATTTATAGCAGGGTCGAGAAAAGTTTAGTTTCACCCTTCTGGACTTTGATACTTAATTTCTATTTTCTATACAATTCGACCTTCGGTCCTGATATGTAAACTACCAGATCGTCTGCGAACGCTATTAAGTGCGACAAGGCAAGTTTAAAATCTATATTGCGAACCAGATCGGCTAGCCAACAGACTATTTGTTATGTCAAAGACTGTGGTAGAAGTTACTTCAGCACTTTTCGAACTTAATACTTGTGATAGCGTCATTGATCATGTATAATAATGGTTACTTATACCGAGCTTGACCAACTTAAGGGAGACGCCCTCCATATAAGCGGCGTCGAACTATTGGTCTGTCTCGTCAATGAGACAGGTATCCCTGTACCATTGTCGTCGCTAGCCAACAGACTATTTTTAATGTTAATGACCGTGGTAGAAGTTACTTCACCATTTTTCGAACTTAATGCCTGTGATAGTGTCATTGATGATGTATAATAATGGTTTACCTATACCGAGCTTGACCAACTTAAGGAAGACGCCCTCCAAATAAGCGCTATCTGACGTTTGTTCTTTCTCGTCAATGAGACAGGTATTCCTGTGTCAGTGGCGTCGCGTGGTCTATCAAGTTGGATGTGCGACAAATAATCTTAACAAATTTTGCTTCAATTTTATAAATAATAGTCACTCATTTTTCAAATAATTAATATTTTTTATAAAAAGTAATAACAACAATAAGTTAAAAGTTCATATTCTTGGGCATAACATCATAGGTCAAAGAACTGAATGCTTTTTCTTATATGTAAATAATTTACGCGATCAGCCACCTGGCTCATTCTACAACAAACCAACACGAATACACATCACAAAAATACACCTATCGCCTGTACGACTGGGCTCTAATCGCGTAAGGCGACAATCGTCTCTTATAAATAACGACGCATGAAAAAACGATAGAGCCTGAAAGATGTCGCTTTACCTGCTTCACTTAAACTGAAAACTGTCTCGGCGACTGATTTTTGGCGATAGCTATTTCAGCATTGTTTTCATACAAAATCAGAATAATTATGTATATATATCTTGTTCTTTATTGTTGTTTATTATATTTACGTGAGGGATATTATTTTCCGAGCCCTCAAACTGAAAAATAAGCGATAGGCGAGACGATAATGATGAATTACATGATTAGATATCTTACGCGATTACATATCATAATAATAAGCGTGGCACTACCGCCCGCAGAGGGACAGGGCCTAGCTTCTCAGCAACGACTCGTGTTGTGCGTGCTATTGTTCTATCACGAGGAGAAAGGACCTACAGTTTTATGCCGACTCCGAACGGCCAAGCTTGAAAAGCTTTTTCTAGACAATTATACTCTCTGAGCATTGTCAGTGACTCTAAAGAGGTAGAGCCGTGAAAAGTATTTCTTGTCGTACCTAGTCAGGTAGGTTCAAGTGCGTTGGAGTCGACGCACATACCCACAACGCCACTGGCCACCACCAACGATTACGCGATTAGAACCCTGGAAAAAACCATAAGCAATGTGCGTCCTGTCATGTATGAAGAAGTAAGTATTCATTCGAACGACTGGAGAAAAAAGTCAAGTGCACAGACCAAATTCTCACGAGCTCCACATAAATGTATGTACAACTTGGTGAATACACAACAGTGTAGTACCATATGGTGTCAATGGAGTATGTATGGATTGGGCGGGTAGAAAATATTGTCCGCACGAGGCGTTGGACAAAGTAAGTGTAAGAAAGTGCCTGCCACACTTTCATTTTAAAATGAATTTAATATTATGATGGGTGACAAATGTAGCGTGAAGTGAACATTGTTCAATTTGACCAGGGTGTGCAATGCACTGCTCAGTACTATTTATCATTACATATTCTCAGAACTAGTTGCACGGTATTCGAATTCCAATCTAGAAGGACTGATCGATCGGAGATTCGGGATACATGCATATTTGGCTGGTTACACCACAGCTGCTTTGTAGTCACCGGGTAATATATATTACTCAGGGCATTGTTAAACAATGGTGTGTAAATTTGAACCACTTCGAGAGGAAGATGCCGAAGCACAATTCTGTCTGACCTTTTTTTCTTCTGCATGGTAAAGATACCCTGTAGATATTCTTGAGAAATCAATATGTGATTTCCATCATTGGTGATGGCACTATCTCCATGTTATCGTCATTGAATCTGGTGGATCCTGGGTTCTAGTGGTTATGGAGTAGTGGTTTTTCAAGGCTATGTTATCTACGTCGTGATTCGGCCTACTAACCGCCTACTTTTGTGCGCGTGAAGTACATCGATGTTAGCGTGTCGATAGACGTCGCTGTTACCGATTTGTACTACCCTCGGCGTTTGTATGAGGTCCCTGTGAATTTTTTCGTTCGTAAAGTTTCTATTAGTTCGGGGATTGATCATACTCGAACGATGACTTTAGTATTCAAACTCAATTAATTTGAAATCAATTAAAATTGGATTAACATAATGTTTTAGATATACGAGTATATATAGGCAAGATATAGAGCAGCATCGCCTTCAAATTAATGTCAGTCGCAGGTATCCTGGTCACCGACACCGGGGCTATCCTTGGCGCTTATTTTTGTGCTAGTCTGATGCCTTTTGGGAATGGAATGGCGTAACAGCGGAAACCGCAGGGTGACACACTGATCTTACAGTTACCACGGTTCTTTTCCTATTGGCCTTTATGCCCACAATTTTTGACATGTATATTGCGAAGTCATCGTCCACAACGGACCGAACATGAAATTGGATTCCTCTTGGACTGTGAGACTTTGGAACAACGCAACAGAAAACACTCGCGGCCAAAGTGGCTCACCCAAGTGCGGAAGGACCTCAACCAACTTTTTATGGGAAATTGGAATCACGTAGTCAGATAATTAATGCGATATCCCATTTTTGTGGTTATTATTTTTTTATGATTGAACTAATAGAACAGTAGGTTAACAGATTCGTGACTTTATTCACTAAAGTTTGCCGAGAATGGTGCGTTATTTGTATCTATATTTATAATAAATATTGAGTATTCGTTCAATCAAAGTAACTTTAAAGTTAAGAGGAAAACATGTTCGTTGACTTTTTTTAATATACAGTACAAACTCGATTTACGCAACTCTCTATTAGCGCATCTCCTCGATTATCGCAACACCAAAATCGTAAACTTTTCAAAAAAGGTACCTCGATTAGTGCAACTTCTTGTGTTTATTCATCTGTTTTTCATTTGCATCTTCTCCATTTTGTTTTTCTGTCGTTGTTTTACAAATGGATTTTTTGGATCCGGACAAAATTGTTTGTCAACGCACACACTTCTTAAGTACCTTTTTTCAATTGTGTCTTCGTTAGTTCAGAAAATCTTGCACAAATAAAAGTAAAGGTGAAGTTATAGCTCGATCCTTCAGCAAATGCTTACAATGGGCCCAAAAGAATAATACTCTATTCCAAACTTTCGTATTCTGATTTTTAACAAAATGTGTTTTCTTATTACACAGCAACTTTTTCTATAGAAACCTAAATAGTTTGACTATAATTTCTTATTTAAAAAAATGTGACCCGATAAGTGCAACAACCTTATTGCAACTACCATAATTTCTATAAGTTGCGAAAAACTACGCATGCAAAACAACATTGCATTTCTAAATTTACATAAGCTTTTGCCGGATGCGACTGAAATGTAATTCGCTTCACAACGTTGATTATTGATGATGTTTTTCCACCACATGCCGGTAGTGGAGGCATAAAAATGTACTTAAATTCTATCGGGAGATGACTTCTATTTTCAATACTTTTTAATGCTTATATGTATGAACGGGTGTAAGTATTTGAAGAAATGTAATAATTTATGTGCATATATATGCAATCATACTCCTTGGCATACACTCTAAATTCGAACATAAAAGATCCTCTGATAAATGCAAAATTTTACGATTTTTTTTATTACTTTCTTTGCCATGGAGTAGAATAACTTTTAAATGCCAATCGTAAAAACTAAAATACTATTGGCCAAAAAGTTATCGCAAATATAGAGCTTTTCGTTTCGCTGCACACGATATTACATTATGATTCGTATACAATACGGTTCCATCTTTCCATCTCTGTAAATTTCTGTTTCCTACTCACACAGTCAGAGCAACAGCAAAAGAAGCATTCAAGCTTTTACAGTACAATTTATAGCTACGCAAACAGGAACAACAAAATAAGGGATTTCTTCGTACATAACTTCCAGCACACGAACGATATTTTGACTTCCATCGTCTAAAAAAATGGTTAAAAACGGGCGGAGAACGAAGCGATGAGGACGTGTTTAAAATAAAATAACTTCAGACGGATCTTTATGACTTTTCAAGTCTTACTTCATTTCTACGGTAGTTTGAAGCAAACACACACTCATTTTCATCATGTGAGACTTGCGCGCAATGTGTATAATTAAGATTGTGTATAACTAAGATTTGAGTCAGCTACACTTTATATATATTTATATACACTTTCTTTACACAATTTAGATTTATTTTACAAATAAATGAATTGTTAAAATACAAGCTGTAACGATTGTAAAGAATCATAAAGATCATAAAGAACAAAATGTAAAAAAAGCAGACAATGATCGACTTGTAGATCAAAAATGCAACTTCTGCATAAGTGGCAATTTTTTGATTTTCTTGAAGTACTCATATACTAAAGGTAAACTATAAACTGAACCAGTATTCCTGTGTGGTGGCCCGTGGCTCTGTGGTTGTATACCTACCTGTCTACGTTCTATTCCTGGTACGAAAAGAAATACTTTACACGGCCCCACCTCTTTCGAGTCACTGACAATGCTCAGAGAGTATAACTGTCTAAAAAAATCTTCGCCAACTTTGCCGTTCGGAGTCGGCATAAAACTGTAGGTCCCGTCCACTCGTGATAGAACAATAGCACGCAAAACACGAGTGGTTGCTGAGAAGCTAGGCCGTGGCCCTCTGCGAGCTCTAGCGCCACCCATATTATATATATATTTGATATATATTATTGAGATATGTGATATTGAGATTCCTGTGTAAACTAGATTATCTTCGTTGAATGACAATTTTGTTCGTTTATTTATTATTGATTTCATATTATAGAGTCGTTATCTTAAGACTAACAATTTCATAATGATTTATAACCTGATGAATGAGTGAATTTAATAGTCGTTATATAACTTAGTGGAAAATTGTTCTAAATTAGTGTTAAGCGCCACTTCAATAAATATAATAGAATAAGTTTTATGACGTGAGTGACACTTCCAAACTAACGTTTTTTAATTCGAAATAGTTCAATAGTTCAGCTAAGCTAACTCTAGAATAATTCAATGTTAGCCATATCAAGCCATAAACACTTGGTTGTTATTCGAATAGAGAAATTTATTAAAATATCTTGAGGCGGTAAATGTGAAACTATTTGTGAAGTGTGCCGTACGTAAAATTGGTGTGCTGTTTACTCGTTAGTTGTAAAACTGTTTGTGTCTGCTTGGGATGTTACCACTTTGCTTAAAAAAGTCTGTGAGTACTTTAAAGATATGAAAATGCTCCAAAGGTAAATTCCAAGCCTTTTAAATGAGGGCAAAGTATCAGTATAATGATTTGCACAAAACGAAAAGCGAGCTAAATGTTTCTGTGCAGTTAAAACCTGTTTAATTTTATTGAAGTAAGATTCACCTCACCAATACCATAGTAGACCTTACATAGAAAGGTTCAATGAGATAAAGTTTCCGAGCAACTAGAGATCCAGTTCAAATTGTGGTCAGTTAAAATCCCAAGGTATTTAAATTTAGTAACGGAATCAATTTTAAAGCACTTTTCAGAGCACGAGTTACGTTATTAATTTTGGATACCACATGTATGCAGTAGTAGCTTATAATTCTTGCAATCAGCTGCTTAAAAGTGCGGATTAAAATCATATAGGAAAAACAACCATTTTTTTAGAATCCGTCGTTTAATTTAACCCTTTGCACTCTGTAATTCAGGTACGTTTTTGAACCACATATAAATTGCCCGACATCTATAAGCTATGGACAGTTATGAACTGTAGGTACAGCAGATTACCTAAGTTAGTACGATCGTATACCTGCATTAATGAGCGTGGATAACGCAGTCCTCTGTTAGTCCGAAGTTTATGAAAACACCCAATGTTTTTTTTTTAAATTATGCTTGTTGTATTGCATGGATCTTTATTTTTAAGGACATTATCAGACTAGCAGAGTATCTCCGATAATGTTGGTAGTAACAGGGACAGAGGGATATCGAAACAGGATTTTGTTGTTCAGAGGCTTCAGTGAAATGTTCTTTGAATATATTTTAGATGTTTTCAGGGTTTTTCAACGCATTACAGTATATTTGTTTATTGTGTTCAAAGATAATTTTTTTACAATTTGAGATGGCTCAACTGTTGTGTATTGTTTAATTTAACGTTTTGTATGACAATATCGGTTTAATGTTTCTTTGTATATCCTACAAGGTCCAGTGCTTACAACAAGGTCATTCAAATTCGTGTGTCCATGTTGGTCCTTTTGGTATGGGGTAGTGGTGTGGTAGCCCATATAGCCTCAATAATGACTGCTATCGCTGCTCTGGTAGACGTCATGCAGCTCGTTGTTAGATGCCGTTAGGAAGTTGTGCTCGCTTAGCACAGTGTACAGTGTACTTGAACAGTGTAACAATGCACTTTTGCAAGGTGATGATGCATACTTCGTAGTAAAGCTTCTTGTTGCTGTAGTGCTTTCGACGGTCAGTGTCGAAGGTGAGACCGGTACCTTTTCGCAGTATTTTTCTTTCGAAAAGTACGAGCTTCTCTTTCTGTTCCATATTATGAAGCCATACGTTAAGATCGGCCATATTAGCGGCTTTTAAAGCAGCAGCTTTGTCATCTGGCTTAATCCATTTATTTTCATTAAAAAACACCATTTATTTATTCACTTGGCTCTAAGGAAGACCACTTATGTAAATGACAAAAAAAAGCAAAAATAGTAATACAGTAAAGACTCGAAAAATTTAAGTATACGGAAAAGTTAAGTAGGGTTCAGTCTCCATGGGTGTCTCTAAAAAGTTAAGTTTTCTCTTAACTTTTCCAATCCATTTTTGATTGTAGCTTATATACTTTTTATATACTTACACATATCGGTTCACTTTTCTTAGTATCCGACAACAGTTGAATTTGTGATCGGATGTGAATGCAACAGTGTCAGGGGGAAGGTTATCAATCGCCGAAAAATGCAGCATTTTTAAAAAAATAGGAAAATGCTGGGCTAATCGATTGGCCATGGATTTTCATGATTCTGGAGCTGCAATTTCAAAAATTAAAAAAAAACAAACATTTATGCTGCTGCGTGGAAGAAATTAAGAAGACAACCTTACAAGAAAACGAGGGTATGAAGAACCAACTGTACAAATGGTTCTTAGACGAAAGAAATCAAAATCTATCCAGATAAAAATCGAGGTGATTTTATAGCAAGTCAACGCTGGCTTGTCAATTTCAAGCGCCGGTATAGAATACGCTATCTTAAGGTGTGGTGAAATTTTATCTGGCAACACTTCAACAGTCACCAAATTTATGCATGCTTTGCGGACAAGATGCATGAAATGGTAATTCCAAACAACTGTACAACGCTGATGAATAGCCCCTTTTTCCGATTTCTTCATGGAAAAACCTACACTGCTTCTTACATGCACACATACACATGTCTTGGAAATCTTAAGAATTCGCAAAAGTTAAGCACACTAAAAACACACTGCTTAACTTTTGCGAGTCTCTACTGTACATTTTAGGTCTGAACTTTGTCAACATTTCAAGTTTGCACGTGAATTTTTCAAAAACTAATAACAATAAAAATTGAATTGAAATGTAGGATTAAAGAAAAGGTTTTAGGTTTTGAAGACCCGTATATATATATACATCATTGTAGGTGTAACCATTATACCCTTCCTCCTAAACGGGGCGAAGTAATTTCCTATAGCACAAAAAGTTTGTTTTGGACCCTTCTACTGAAAACAGTTATCAATTTTTGTCGCCAAAGTTATCATACTCTCCCCCATCGGAATATTCGTATGCAGTTGGAATGGAACGAGGGGCAGAACAAACCCTATTCATTATTTACTGAAATCAGCTAAGGAAGTAATTTTATATTAATTTGTCACCCTCTTTCCTACCCAAAAAAATCTATCTTAATTCATGTTGCGGTTTTCTACAGCTGACGTGACTGTTGAGTCAGAAAATTGTTGATAAATATAGAACAGACATAAATGCGCCTTTGGATCCAATGGTGTTGATGACAACGATTCTCTTTTCTCGCTCTCATTATATCCTTGCAGTAACATGTCATAAGTTTGACGTGGAGTATGTTGATGCTGTTTTGTGGGTTATTGTTCCCCGAGTTATGTTTATGTTTCATAATTTGTTTTACGTAACAGCAATCAATGTCTTTCTCTGCAGCACTTACATTTAAACCATCACGAAAAACGTTCAACACCGAGTCAATTGAATGGCGGATTGTGGGGGAACATAATAGATATCAATAGAGTTTGAAATCAGTTGTTGTTCACGGTAGTTGACGTTATGTTACAATAAATTACGTTTTTGGTTACACTCCTTGTTCCTTGCATGCAGGATCTAACACATCTTTATACTGTATTGTTTCATTTTAAATAACCCAAGTCAACCCGTTATATGATTACACACTAAGCATGAAATTTGTACTGCAGTCACAGCAGACTATTTTAATACGTGTACGCTCGACTTTTGTTTCACAGGATTTTCAAGATTTTTTTGTTTTTACATTTGTTTTGTAGACAAAAGTGCGTACAGAGCTACGGGTAGAATTTGCGAATTTGTAAGTCCTGCATTTTTGGATCGCGATCTACCGTTTGTGTATTGCCTTCTCAGTTGGACGAAAATATGAGAAGAGAAACATTTCAAAATCGTTAATTAGCTGACTTTGAGATTTTTTTTGATAAATAAATATTGAAAAAAATTACACATTTCAATTTGCATTTTTTGGCATATCAAGAAGTCCTATAACCTTTTGTTTATATTTGCTGGAAAATGGTAGTTTCTGAAAGTTCGCGTTCGTAGTACGTAGTACGTAGGTAGGAATACATGAATATATGTATTTATTAAGACCATACCCACAGTAACCGAGACGTATAAGTTGAAATAAGATAGAAAGACTAATTCAGCGTGAACTAAGATAAATGTGTAAAAAACGAGCCACCCCAGCAGCTGACCTCCTCGCGGTAGGTATCGGGCATACTTGGGGTGTATGCATTTATTTTCATACTACCCAAACCTGGCTAACGAAGCGCAGCCCCCACATATGACAAGAAGAAGAAGCCTAGCCTCGGATTCCGCCTACCCTGGCGTGCCAGGGCCCCATTTCAAGCCAGGCCTGAATGTGACCGGTCTAACTTGCTCGGCAGCCGGTCGGGCTTAATCCGAAGGAATTACGAGCAACCCATCAATGGCCTCGTGAGCCGTTATGAGGATGAGGGGGGAGTCACACCACTCACTTACCAGTGCGTACCGAGATCAAACTGCAACGGACCACGGAATCGGGGAGGAGAATCGCTTAGATATCGTGGGTATCTCCTCGACGAAGCAAAGAGCATCTAGAACTGTAGACCTTTTAGTCGGGTTGAAACTTTTCCTGTCGGGAGTTACACCTCAAATGTCTGCACAGACGGGAGTTGGGTTATCACAAGTCCCAGGATGGCAGACAGAGTATTGAAGTGGATACCTTTAAGAGGGAGAGTTGGGATCTTAATGCTCAAGCCTGAAAGGTCACCTTTGGCTCTAATGCAGATGCATGTACCAAACCTAGAGGCAGAGTACGTTGCTTTCCTGGATGAAGTCGATGCTGCCCTTGATGGGGTAGCGGAGATGGATTCCTATATGGTGATCGATGACTTCAATGCTCACGTGCATCACCGGTAGGAACGGTGATCCTCATCAGGACGTGAACGAAGAGATGTTATTGAACTGTTGCTGTGCAAATGGCATGTCCATAATAAACACCTTCTTTCCACAAAAATGAATCCATAAATACACGTGGTACCGTCAGCGTCTTCAACAGTAATCGTTGTTAGATCTCATTGGTACCATCGTGTATGAAATGAATGGTTCCACGTTTGTGTGGTGAGAGGGGATGAACTGTCTACTGCTCATCACCTGGTGTTGTGTACGCTGAACCTCACTGATTGAGTACCTCTTCTGCCAAGGCGGAACCCAAGAGTGGTTACACGCATACGGTGGGAGAAACTAAAAAACAGTGGGATGCAGCAAAATTTAGCACGGCAACCCAACCCCGAACAGGGAACGAAGGATGGCGGAGCCCAAGTCTATAGTGGGGCGAATATTAGGCCAACATTGGAGGTAGTGATTTTGGCGATTGAATCGCTGAAATTTGACAATTCCGCTGGTGTGGATGGAATCCGGCAGAAATGCTTAAGGTCATGGGTAAAGAAAGAGTTTCATGGCTCTGTAGTGTCTGGGAACCTGGCAACTAACAAACCGGGGTGATTGTCCCTATTGTCAAAAAATGGCATATCTCTTTTAAGTCTCCCCGGAAAAGTCTGCACTAAGGTGTTGAAGGCGCGTTCCAGAGCTATGGACGAGTCCAGGATGGGAGATGAACACTGCGGCTTTAGAAGTACAACCGACCAGTTTTACACTCTAAGAATGGTACTCGAGAAGGCGAATACGTGATTTTAATTTTAATACGTGATTTTAACTGTTATATATTGTTTTTATATTATACAAAATTGAATTGTGATGTAAATATAGGAAACATATCTGTCCAGTGTCCAAACCCAGAATTAGGTCAACAAATTAAAAGATGGCGGACTTGACAACCTGTCCAGCACACCTTGTTTTCCAAAGGCATGGTGTACAATTACTATGTGCCTCCAATACATTTAGATACTTTTATGTTTCTTTGTATCATTCCGACGAATCTACATACATTTAATTTGTCATGGTACATTTTAGATTTTCGAGGTTGGGATACAACTTTTTTTGTTCTGTAAATTTCTATTTAGAAAATTTAAAATAAAGGAAAGTAAATTTATTTTACAGTTTTCATATATTTTAAATTATTTGCTCATTTGACCTACATTTCTGGTTATTATTTCCATATTCTCAATGTCCGAATCGGAAAAGCAAATAGCATGTATTCAAGCTGATTGAGGATTTGATTCAGTGGATACATATCCACTCAATTTTAAATTTCCCGTGAAACCACTAGAATCATATTGGAATGAATCTTAGTACTATCTCTTAGATCTGTTCTGGATCGACAAAATTCGAATATTCTTTGAGGGATCAACTCCGATCACAATCGCCATATGTGCTATGTTAGATTCACACATCTCAGATACTAAAGCCTTCTTTCAGCGATCCACATAATATCTATACAGCTAATATAAACTTCAACAATTATCATAATATTCTCCGAAAAGGGAGTAAAGTCTCAAGTAATGTATAATTAATATGAGCCGATGTAAAGAACAAGGCAAGCGGGTATCAAGGTTGAGAAGTTCTGAATCGTATCTAATAACTGCGTCGTGGACATGCAGAATCTATATAGATCTATATAGAATCTTATATAGTCTCTGCATGTCCACGACGTAGTTATTAGATACGATTCAGAACTTCTCAATCTTGATACCCGCTTGCCTTGTTCTTTACATCGGCTCAGTTGAATGGGTCACTATCAAAATACAAAAGTTCTATGTACAAGATGAATCTCTTTAGGCAAATCATTATTTTTCACAAAAATAAATTAAACTACGAGTAAAATATGGATCTATATTTTTTTAACAATATTTGACTACATTATATAAATATTAAAGTATTTATGTATGTATTTTTTTACACATTACTGAACCAAAAAAAGCATAAGTCATCATAGCATAATGCATGACAATAGTTGGCACTCAACTTATCTAAGGAATACGCACATGAAGTGGTGGGACTGCTAGTGCAATAATAAAATAAGCATACCGGAAAAAAACTTCTAGTAATCAAGTAGTTCCCTACAACGACCATACTGAACCCAAATGAATCAGTATATGATACAAATATTGCAACTTAAAATTGAACTAGAGAATATATTACACATACATAGAAAACCTTAAACTGCAAATGTAATTTCCAACTAGTGGATAACGGAAGACATTTAGAAAGAAAAATTATCATCTTTCTCCTAGCTACTGACGTACCTATTGCAGCTTTGTAGTTGTTCACTGGTTGGCCGAGAAATAGGTTCCAGCTGTGGTCCCAAAAAAAGGTTGGTTTGTATTTTCTTTTTGTTTTTGTTTGGTCTTCTTCACGCGGAAGATATACTGGGGTTGAATCGGCTAAGGCGATAGTGACTGTCGCATTTCTAATAGTCACATTCGACTATCAACTATACCCCGCTCGGAGTAATGCTATCGCACAAAATATGCCTCAAAGTGACATCACTGCCACTTGATGGATTTATTTGCTACAATTTATAAACAAGTTTCGATTTTTCATGCAAGTGGAAACAGGTGCGAGGGATGGTGTTTTGTAGTTGAAGAAGTATTAAGAGCATGCAGCAGACAACATCAAAGGCCCTATTAAATTCACCTAAAACTCATACCATAAACAATTGAACCTAGATAAACCAAAAACAACTGCTCCATACACATTAACAAATAGTCTGCCAAAGCCATTCTCGACTTTCTATATGACTGTATAATTTAAACCGCCAAGAACCCCATGGGACAGATCATCGAATTTTATGGCATCCTGTTTCGGTTAATTTGTTAACTCGTTTCGTTAAGTATTATCGGGTTTGTTTCACTTTGTTGACTTATTCCAAATAATTGCAATCTCAAACACCATTACTCGGCGTGTCAAGCGAATTTAATTAGAAATATGTTTATTTATTGGCGAATCTTTATCGCTTGACGCTTCACGCCGACAATGCGAAATCGATTAGGAATGTTTTTCGTTACAAATCGATGTTGTATATTTAGTCATTAACGCTAAATCGCTCTTGCAAACATCAATTCCTTTTTAAGGCTTCACTCTATGGGTCATAAAAAGGTGACTGTAGCATTTGCTTTTGGATTTTGTGAATAATTTGATCGTACTGTTATATGCAACACGCAAGTCTATTTCACACAAGGTGGTCTTTACGTTCCAGGTCGATGTTTCATGTTAATAACCTTTAAATGTAATACTACTTTTAAATTTTAAATATTTTGATCTTTCCACACATAGCGCCTGATATTGTGTATTCAACGCAGTCATGCAGCTGCCTTTGGGTGCTGCGCAAAAGCGAGCTACATATATTATCAAGGTTTGGTAACTAAAGATCTTGTCAGAGTGTGGAGTCGGTATCACCAAAAACAAATAAATGCCTAGCTACTAGCTTATCATATTGACGATGTCCTATTTTCTAGGGTTGACCATATTTTTCATACAAATTTCGCAGACTTACATACTTACTTCTCAAGCCGACGACCGATGGAGGGTCTTAGCCCGAGCAATAGCTGCCTTCTATCGATCACTGCTCTGGGCGCGCTGCTTCCAGTCATCCAGACCAAGCTGCGATGAGTTGATCTTTAAACCGAAGCTAGGTTCGGTCTTCCTCTCCTTCTTGAACCATGAGGCTGGTACTCGCAGATCCAGTGCAGTCGTCGGATTTTTGCCTTCCGTATTACATCCACATCCTGGTAGAGCTCGTAGAGTTCGCGGTTATACCTTATTATTCATTCACGTAGAATATTTCTCTTTTCGTCTTTTCTTCATTGACCTTAAGATCAGCTCGTTCCGCCTCTTCTGCGAATGCCGTAAAAGGCGATGCCACCTGAGTAACTCAACAGTTGGACTGAATTGTGAAAGATCGTGCTTTCCCCATATTTATTTTTTTTTTGTGGTGGAAATTTTAGAACGACATCGTTTGGTCAAATAAAATGTTCACTGGTTTATTGCATGAGAGATGTAATACACATATTGTTAGTGAGTTCAGACTTGAATCTTAGCATCCTTAGAGCACGGCCTCAAAAGAAAACTAAGCTTTTTTCACAAGAGACACTAAATTTTATGATCGCAAGCGAACTGCCGAGCGATAATAACAGAAGTATGGAGGATGTCGCAGAAGAAGATAATGGGGACAAGCTCTCAGCTGGCGAGTCTCATTAAAGCGGTTTTTTTTTAATAATAAACAATGAATTTTGATCAACTATTGTTTTTTCATTCCTTTACTTTGGAAAAAATATATTAAATAATTTTGAGTTGTTTTATCATACAATACTCCACTGTGCATCGCATCGAATGGCTACTATTCTCTGACATATTTTCTTAATTCATGTTTATTTGGAACATGGTCCATAAACATAATGGTTGGAATGTATATTTACACATTCTCCTTCAAACAACCTCTGATAGAAACATATCGATAGCGGCCAAAACAGAAGATTATGGACATTATTGCATTTCCAACATTATTCACTCAGGAAGTTTTTTTTCCAAATTTGCTTGGTACGAGATTTTTTTGAAGTTGCACATCCTTATCGGTGACACATGTTCTGTTGGTCCAATTCACTCAAATGAGTGGTCTATGATGGAGCAGATTGATGCCGCCGGGCCGGTCCTATATAGGTGAGTGGTCTCTGTCGGCTTCAGTTTCTCGATATCAGCAAAGCCTAGCTAGTGATTGAGTTGCTCAGCACTTGCAGCCGCGAAATTCTTCCCGATTATTCACAAAGAAATAGTTTAAAGAAAATATTTCATCAATTTTGTTGTGTCCTTTGCTCAATTCAAATTTGATAAAAATATGGCGCGACAATCCCCGGTAGACCTGGGCCTAGCTTATGCAGCAGCCACTTATGCAGCATTGTTCTATCACGAGTGGATAGGTCCCCCATAGTTTTGAGGCGACTCCGAGTGGCAAAGTTTGAGAAGCTTTTTCTAGACATAAATATTCTTTGAGCATTGGCACAAACCCGAAGGAGATTTAACCTGGAACCAAAGTGTACGAGTGAACACACCAACTCCTACTCCGCGGTAATCACTTATGAACTCTAATGCTCCACCTATTCAGAATTTGGAAAGACGAAAGCATGTCCGATGACTGAAATATCAGCTCCATATGCCCCATCCACAAAAAAAGGCGATGAAACGTGGTTTCCACAGTGACAGGTCCATTGATGATTTAATGGCATACATATGTCACCGAAATTTAGAACCCATCTTTGTTGCGTTAGATATTTGACAGTGTTTGATATCAGATCATTTTTTAGAAAATGACGTCCAGGATAGTTTTTTGAAAATGACTGGATTTTTGCGACTCACAGAGGGTCGAAAATTGAAGAATATCTTCTTGCTAAAATGCGTAATCGGAGGCGAAAGTAGATGTCAAATACTTTTCATCATATATGTACTTTAATCAAATTTTTCTGAGTAAATAGCTCCAAACATTATTTCGCGGTACGATCGCGATGGACTGAATTGGACAATTGGGTAATGGGTATTCACCAAAGCCCAGCTCCACTGTCCCCGATACTGATTCACTAGTCAAGACACCAATTGGCTGTAGTTGCCATGAGTTCCTCTGAGTGCTGAAGTTACTGGTCCTCTACAGGTCTTCTGTGCGATTGTAACGGTGTTCGTCACTGTTTTAAGTCATCGTTGCCCCCTACGTCATACCTTCTTTGAATTAAATTGAATTGAAGAGATTGGGGTGTGTCTCAAAAGACATTAGTACTGCGACCATAAAGATCTATTGTATTTCCGCCTGTTCGTCCAGGATTTGAGTGATGCCTTAGAAATTTGACAACTTCTCTAGATGGGTATTTTTGAGTAGCTTTGAAATTTGTTGCGTGCCTTGGCTATGGGTACACGCCTTGACTATACTTTTTTTTATTGAGTTTTCCTTTGATTTGTATTGGATGAAAAATGTGAATAAAATTATAATAATTAAGTGTTGTTGCCATTTTTACCATTGTTTACAATATCTACTTTTTTTATACACGAAAATACACGAAAACGACACCTATTTAGCTGTCACATGAAATCGGTCGCAAATGTGCGACTCTTAAATTGACATTCACAATACGAAGAGCAAAAAGTGCGATTGCGACAATCAACTATATCGCAAAATTGCCTTAGCCGATTCCACCCCTGTGCTGGGTGTTTGGTTTATTAGTAGTAACATTTATTTTACATTTATTTTGCATTGAAGAAAATATCTTTTACATAATTCGCTTGGAACTCACCTTAAACAAAGATACGATAACAAATTCTATTACTACAGAGAAATACATTAAATATTATTTGAGAATTTATTATTGGGTAGCTTTCAAAGGAATGACAGAAACCTTAATTTAAATTGAACTGTGACATAGATGCGTTGTCCTCTTAGTCTCTATAACATTGTTTTTTTACTTTTTTCTAATAAAATGAAATGTGATTTGTATGTCAAAACGGAATAGTTTTAGACCAATTACAAACAGGGCGTTAGATAGTGTTCGGTACGTTACTGTAAATAGTTTTGTCAGAATACAAATGCATAATATTTGATTCATTGCGTTACGGTGATTGTGTACAACGTATCCAGCCTATGTAACCTAAATGGTCGGGATAGGTTGTAACATCACGCCTTTTATTGGTGTTATATCTTGACAGGAAAATTAATAAACGATGTAAAAGACAAATTTAACGAATTAAACAAAGACAAAAAGCAACAGCAAAGTGAAGTTAAATCGGGATCATCTTGTCAGAAAAGCCAGGAAAGAAAGATGGAACCTTATCCTAGGCTGTGATGCAAACTCACATCACACGGTATGGGGTAGCTCGGACTCAAATGACAGAGGTAACGATGTTTTTTTAATTTCATCCTTACAAATAACCTTAGCATCGAGAACATTGGTGACGAACCCACCTTCGTGACCAGCAATAGGCAAGAGGTTATTGACCTGACTCTGAGTATCAAATCCAACACTCTCTCAGTTAGCCACTGGAAAGTGTCATGTGCCCCCTCGTTCTCGGATCACAGAATCATAACCTACACGGTTAACACTGTAAGACCAAAGCCCAGTAAATTCTGAAACCCCAAGAACACAGACTGGGGTAGATTTAAGTGTGAAGTCAGGAAACTCACTAAACACCTATCGCAGAGATCAATCAGGAGCGTTGATGACCTAGAGCTCATGGCAAACGATCTCTCCTCATCCTTTCGAGTATCCTACGAGAAAGCCTGTCCTCTAAGAACATCAACAAATAAGAAATCCCCCTCATGGTGGTGTAAAGACCTCCTAGCTCTAAGGAAAAAATCAAGAACCTTATTCAATGCAGCTAAAGCCTCCAGGTCAGCTAATGATTGTACGGCTTATAAGGATAGCCTCAGGACTTTTAAAAAACCTGTAGCTATAGCCAAAAGTGACTCCTGGCGATCCTTCTGCAATGATATTGTAAAAACCTCGGAAACGGCCAGACTAAGGAAGCTTCTTTCAAAAAGCCCCACGATTCCAGGTTATATCAAGGAAAATAAAGGTAACTGGACTCAGTCATCGTATGACACATTGCGACTTCTTATGGAAACTCATTCCCCTGGCAGCTCGCAAAGTGGACTCTCGACAGCTGTAGAGATCCCAGTTAGTGACAACAACGTTCCGAGCAATATTGTCAGCGCAAGCAGAATCAGACTGGCCGTCGATTCCTTTGATTCGCATAAATCACCGGGAGTCGATGGAATTATTCCTATCATGCTGCAAACGACAAAAGACATTATTACTCCTATACTGGAAAAACTATTCCACAGTAGCTTGGTCTATGGGTATATTCCGGCTGAATGGAAAGAAGTAAAAGTAGTGTTTATTCCCAAAGCCGGCAAGACCAGTCACTGCACGGCGAAGGACTACAGACCTATAAGCCTTACTTCCTTCGTCTTGAAGACGTTCGAAAAGCTCCTCAATATCTACATCCGCAGTAGCTTCCCGCAAAATACCATCTCAAGGGCACAGCATGCGTATATGAAGGTAGAAACCGCACTACACGAAGTGGTTAGTGTGATTGAAAAGTCCCTACATGCCAAGGAATATGCACTCGCTGCTTTCCTAGACATAGAGGGAGCCTTCAATAATGTAGAGACCACGGCAATTAAGTCCGCCCTTGAAAAAGCCAAAGTGGAGCAATCACTTACTACAGTGATAGTAAGTCTGCTCATCAAGAGAATCATTAATGCTACCTTAGGAGACTCCACAATTAAAGTTGCAGCTGCAATAGGAACTCCTCAAGGAGGGGCTATATCCCTTCTGCTATGGGTACTAGTAATTAATGAAGTACTAGAAGAGCTCAGACTAACGGGAACCAGAGCAATTGCCTACGCTGATGACGTAGTGATTATAGCTCGCGGTAAATTTCTCCCGACTCTTAGCGAGCTAATCGAGAACGCAATGAGAACCCTCCTAATATGGGCGAAATCCTGTGGTCTAGGAATCAACCCTCAAAAAAATGAGTTGGTACTATTCACCAACAAAAGGGTCATTCCACGCTTTAACCCCCCAACAATTGAAGGCACGACCCTCAATCTGGCGGATAGCGCGAAATACCTAGGGATCATCCTAGACAAGAAACTAACCTGGAAACTCAACCTAATGGAAAGAGTCAAGAAGGCAGCTTGTGCCCTATACCTGAGCAACAGGATATTCGGCAAAAAGTGTGGTCCGAACCCCAAGACAAATCTGTGGATGTACACAGCGATTGTAAGGCCAATCTTGACATACGGCAGTGTGGTATGGTGGCAAGCCGCACTGAAATCCACCAACCTCAGACTGCTTACTAGAGTACAGAGACTAGCATGTCTTGGAGTTACAGGCGCTATCTCCACTACCCCAACCGCGGGCCTGGAGGTACTACTAAACCTTCTCCCACTTCACCTTTACATGTAAGCTAACGCTGCTAAAAGTGCCATTAGAAGCATTCAATCAAAACGCTGGCTGTCAAGTACCACTGGTCATGTTAGTATACTGAAAAGACTACAAATAGAACAGTCCGAAAGTGACTATACACTACCTTTCCTCGACTTTGAAATACCCTTCAGATGCTATTTTCCGACGAGGGAAGAGTGGACCACAAAAGAACCCATCAAAAATTCGAGCATCCAAGTATACACTGATGGATCGAAGATGGAAACAGGCACAGGTGCGGGCATTTTCTCCGAATTGTTAAGCATACGCTGCTCTATAAGGATCCCTGATTATGGCAGCGTCTTTCAAGCGGAGGTCCTGGCAGTCAAAGAAGCGGCCAGAATGATAACAATGTTGGAAATACCACCTGCTGATATTATTAATTGACAGTCGAGCGGCCATCAAAGCAATTTCGGCGAACGAAATCATGTCCAAGCTGGTCGTGAGCTGCCGCGAGGAGCTCAAAACTCTAAGCGTGCAACACACGATTACTCTATGCTGGGTCCCAGGACACAGGGACATATCCGGCAGCGAGGCAGCTGATGAACTTGCCAGAAAAGGGGCCGAAAAAGAGCCATCCCAGGCAATCGAATTGATTCAACCACCACTGGCAGATGTCAGGAAGAAGGTGGATGATAGAATTCTAGAAACTGCAAGAAATAGGTGGTTCAACCTTACCACCTGTAAGACTACTAAGATGCTATGGCCCGATATTAATAGAACTAAAACCGACAAACTCCTCCAGTGTGGCAAAAGCCTACTGAGGATGGTAGTCGGAGCTCTAACGGGTCATAACCATCTGAAATACCATGAAACTAAAATGGGACTATCCCATGACTACATATGCAGAGGATGCGGCGATGTGGAAGAAAGAGAGGATACTCCTCACTACCTCTGCTACTGCCCGAGCCTCAGCCAACTGCGATACAGGACCATGGGAGAATTCTTCTTCCATGACCTGCAAGAAATCCATAACATCAGACTATCTAACTTTTTCAGGTTCATTAGGATGTCGGGCTGGCTAGACGACGAGATGTCAACAGCGAATACAACGTCTCGTTGAGTGTGATTAGGGTACAAGAAGGAACTCTTCCCCCTATGGGCAACACAATGGGTCCACACGGACCTAAGTGAGACGTGCTACCGCACATCCACCCACATTCCTATCCTATTGTATGTCTTGCTTAGCAGAGGCGAATACGGCACCACCCAACGATTGTCAATGTTAATATCTGTGTTGCTGATATTTTTAATAAATGATTGTCCGCCATTATCGGGATTTCTTCGGCGATATATTGGGTATCCGTCGGTATTTGTTATCGTATCATTAGTGAAATCTTTAGGGAAATTTTTAGTACTGTAATAAAAACGCACGTAGTATCTTTGATGGTTCAAGTCGAACTGACTGGCGTTGATCAAGCATTGAAACAATTTGTGGCAATACGCCACGTCAGCAAACACGCGCGCATGCAGCGACGTGAGCAATATGATACACCTGGAGAACCGTAGGTAGTGACGGTTCCCAAGGCGTAAATGTATGCTATTTAGGAGGTTTCATATTGACTGCCAAGGAATAATCGACCTTGGTTCCCAAGACAAAATATGATGAGGATATTATTACACCTTCCTCCTTCGGAAGTATAATTTTAATTTCATTAAATTATACTTGATCGAGACCATGAGTTCACTTTGTCTTTATTGAACAAAAATAACGGAACAAATTTTTACACTAAAACACATTAGCGATGGGCGAGAAAGAAGGAACAAAAAACCTGACTTCAAAACAAAACAAGCAATTGTTCTCGCAATTCCAATACACCAATGACCAAATAAACACAATCCAACAATCTCTCTCGCCGAATCGAACAATCGGCGAATCACGATTCACGCAAGTCGCAATCCAAAAATCTCTCTCACTTTCGCTGAATTGAAGAATCGGCGAATACACGCAATCTAACAATTTCTCTTATCGAATTGAAGTATCGGCGAATACACACATTCGATGCCGAGACGATTGGAATTGTACTTACAAGAATCGAAGATCAACAATCGACTCCGTTCAATTTTAATTCGAATAATTGGAATTGTGAGAACAATCAAATTATTCGATTGTTTTTATTCGCAATTGCCCATCACTAATACATATGAGTCTCATATTGTATGAAATCAATACTGAAGTAGCTATCGCGAAAAATCAGTGGCGAGACGATAGTAACTGACAGATTTCAGTTCATGTGAAGCAAAAGTATCATCGGAAAAAGTAAAGCACTGGCTGCTTATCAAAATTCGTCTTTATTCATTCAATGTGTGAGTCTTAACATTTCATTTGGATCAGTCCAGAGATGTCAGACGAAAAGAGCGAGGTTCTTCGAGACCATTTCACCAATAATTAAACATTACATTCAGAGCTCAAGAGACCACAAGGATACATCGTCTCAACACGATTGAGGGGATAAAAACCGTATCGCAGTTTGTAATTCATCTACTTGTTATATGTACAAGTAAAAGTTTAACAGATTATTCAAAAAATTGTGCGATAATGTTCTTTCATGGGCTTTTGGTGATATGACTATTTTTTTATGTTATATTTTATTATGACCCATTCCCATACCTCGCGTTGTTCATCGATAACTTTTTTCATTCTTCATCAAATTATCCAATGATATAGTTTTTATTTTCCGGATGTTTATATGTGTCTTTTCAGCTCTAATTCAATTATTAATTGGAAGGGCAGATACAACACTCACATTTAAGCTTTAGGAATTCTCTATCGCTTTAGGCTATTTATAGCCATTAAAAATAAAAACGTCGTCCAAATATAAAGTAAATGGTTGAGATTAGAAGCAAAACTACACATAAAATTAACGAAATGTAAGGCATAAGGTTGTGCGAAATGGACCAAGAATAGTAACAATAATAGAACCAACAAATGAAAATAAAACATTGGCAAAGGTAAGTTCATTCATTAAATGAGTAAAACTCCAAAGTGGAAGTATTACATGGAATCGTGTACACAACAAGCGTTTAGAGATCTGCATCTTAAATTTTCAAATTTTCGACATATGACAAGCTCTGCTAATATAATTATGATTTTAGTATATGAAGTGGATTACGCGATAAAGCGATTAGCTACTGAATAAATATTTGATGGACTGTAAATGTTGAAAATAGAGCAGATCGAAAAAATTTCAAACTATCTGTGGCAGATTACTTGGGACACTGATATTGTGATACGCGAATGTTGGTCTACATGGTACAGGCTATCAGAGTAAAACTGATAATTGAGAATGTTATTTTATTTTTAATAAAAATGTGTTAGCACACAGATAATCGTTTGTTTTAATTGTTTCTTATTGTCTGGGTACGCTAATATCAGAAAACGTTATGAAATATTACAAGACTAGTAGAAAAATTTGTCTTACATCAGGGAGAATGTCATACGCATTTATGTAATCATGCCATAATGCATATTTTGTTAATACATTTCATTATACTCATTGCAAATAGAATCGGAAACAGAATATGAAATGTTTATACATACAAAACAAAACGAAAAAGTGATATTGCCTATAAAAAGAAAAAAAATAAAAACTCGATAACACAGAAACTACAAAGAGCGTGCAACAAACGCACCAACCCACTCCGCCAACGGACCCAATAACTTTCAAGGTATTTTTTTCTTGCACAGTCGAATAGGTGCTTTATATATTAGAGATTATTTGGAGCACTCTTGGCATAATAGTTTTGGAGTTATAGGCCAAATAAAGTAAGACATTGACATAACAACTTTGAAAACGCAGTTGGGTGGATCTCCTTGGGTTAATACAGTACTTACTTACTTAACAGGCCTTACTTACTTCCATCGTTGACGTTCCTGGGCACGCTGCTTCCAGTCATCAAGACCAAGCTGTCTTGTATCCGCGATTACTTGGTCTTTATACCTTCCGCTCTACATCCGCCTCTTGCTCGTAGAGTTCGCGGTTATGTCTTCTCCTCCAATCGCCTTCCTCGCAGACGGACCATATATCCGTCGGAGAACTTTTCTTTCGAAGGTACCAAGAATCAGCTCTGCAGTTTTGCTTAGCGTCCAGCTTTTGGGTCCATAGAGCAGGACTGGCAAAATAAGGGTTTCTAGAGCATGATTTTGGTCCTTCGAATCAGGAGTTTTGAGCCCAGTTGTTTTGACAAACCGAAGGAGCACCGGTTGCCAAGGGCGATTCTACGACGGATCTCCACTGTGATGTCGTTTGTGGAGTTCACGTTTGCCCCGAAGTAGACTTACTACCTCGAAATTGTAGCTGTCGATCGTGAAATTTTATCCAAGGTGGTGTATGACGGAACGTTTTCTGGTCGACTTCGTTTTGTCCTCATGGACCTTGTCCGTTTCGCCTGTTCTTCAATCGCCGTAAAAGCCTCCACGACTCTCAAATTTTACAGCGGTAACACGACTTGCCGATCTATCAATTTTCGATTACTCTCATCGTAAACATTGTGACACTGCTTCCAATAATACTGCTTTTGTATGTTGCAATGTAGATTAGTAGTGATTAACGAAAACATGATATTCTTTGATTGCTCTGTTTGTTTTAAGAAAACGTTACATAGAAGTGGAATGCCGCGTGGTTATGAATGTGAGTTATAACGGGCTGGTGAGTGCTTATTTAAAGACATTTCAAAAAGTTAGATTCTACTTTCGAATTTGTTTCAAACCGTTAGTTTTCTTAAGTCATGTGAAATTAGTTCCAGTACTTCAGAGATATTGATATTGATTAAAAATATGTATTTTTTTACTCGAAAGTTCCACAACTCGAACGCCCGTTCTATTTGTGGGCGTAATTTGTTGTTATGTCTGTAGTAACACCCATATTATGGTTAGTAACCCTGCGATATTAAACGTTATTCTTTACACTGATCAAAGACTTCAGTGAGAAATCTCAAAATCTTTTCAGGAAATGGGATGGAAGTTCAAGTCAAGATTTTGAACTCCTAACGATCACATTCCGCATCAATTGTGCGGCCAATTCAGCAATAAGCGCTATTCTATAACTAGCTTAGTATAGGACAAGTTTCCAGTTGGTATCTAACATTTAAAAGAAGTACATTGACCTTTTACATCGTTTTCCAACTGAAGATTTGTGCACATAGAATAGAATATTTTACAGCTTACTCCTTGTTGATATGCTGTTATTTTTGTTTGGTGTTTATTATTCGTTTTATTCCTTTAATAAACAGTAAATGTACATATGTACATAAATATATCCGTGTACATACGTATATAAAGGGTGATTTTTTAAAAGCTATAGTTTTTCAAGAAAAACATAAAGTTCAGAAAAATGCATGAAATCTTTATTTGAATCGATAGTACGGTCCATATAATTTAATGTTTGGGGATTATTTCATGCAAATATTGACGTTGACTGCGCCTCAAATGATCCATCCGCCTACTCCAATTTTATCATACTCTTTCCAACATTTCGGCTTCACGAATAAATGCTTCAATGTTGTCTTCCAATGCGTCAATTGAAACGGGCTTGTCTGTATAGACATGAGCTTTAACATAACCCCACAAAAAATAGTCAAAAGGCGTTGAAGCGCACGATCTAGGCGGCCAATTGACCGGTCCCGAACGTGAAATAAAATGTTCACCGAACTCGCCCCTCAATAAGTCCATTGTTGCGCATGCTGTGTGGCATGTGGCACCGTCTTGTTGAAACCACATGTCAAGCTCTTGCATTTTGGGCAAAAAAAGGTTGGATATCATCTCACGGTAGCGCTCACCATTCACAGTTACGTTGGGATTCCCATCCTCTTTGAAGAAGTACGGTCCAATGATGCCACCAGCCCATAAACCGCACCAAACTTTTTCTTGATGCGTTGGTAGCTCTTGCAATGCTTCTGGCTGATATTCACTCCAAAATCGACAATTCTGCTTATTTACGTAGCCATTGAGCCAAAAATGAGCTGACCATAAAATGGAAGAAGCGCACGATGAACTTTCTTAACAGAGCACGCATTTTGATAATAAAATTCAATAATTTGCAAGCATTGTTCGTTTGTAAGACGATTCATGGTTAAATTATAGACCAAACTGAAGATGTTTGACAGTGAAACAAAACACGAAACGTGCATCAGCTGCTTAAACCAGTGTTGCCAAAAAGATAATAGATAAAAAATCAGCCTTTATAATGCCTATACATAAAAAATAAAACAAACAAAAGAATTCTGAAAGATGAATTGAAAACAGATTTACATGCCGAGCGACTGATGTTAAACTAGTGTCGGTCTTAGAACAAGCTACTCGCTATATAAAGACCGATGAGGGCCCGCCCAGGTACCCTTATCCCGAACCGCAGGATCCTCCAACGTCACTCGGGGGTTTTCGTCGCCCCTATAAGCCACAAAGACATGACTTAACGACAATGATTCTTGGACCACGAACTCCACCATCTACAAAACTCAGAGGTTGTCCAGAAGTTTGTGGATAAATTCACCTTTTCTTCCAATCCGAAGCTGAGCTGAATTGGGATGAACTGACGAACATGCTGAGGACAAACGCTACGTTAGGCTTCCAAAAACACCACCGCGAGCATTGGATTAGAAACGCAACCTGGAACCATATTCAGATCAGGAGAAAGCTCAAAGGACAACTACGCCAAGCACGCTCACAAGAAGAGGGGAAACAAGAAACCATCGCGGTAAAGCAGATGCCACGAGAAGATAGGAAAAACTTACAAAACGGCATTGTCAACGAAGCGGAAGTCTTACTGTATTACTATTACCTTTGTGCATTTTAGACGTCTTTCTGTTTTTTCCGTTTCCATTTTTAACTAATTACCTCCAAATTGCTCCCCATATTTCATTTATTAGAGTTTTTGCTGTGCGCTAAATTTTTTGTTTCATACGCTCTTCGCATACCCCGTGACCTATCAATATCGAAATGGAAAAGTGCTGTGCCAGTGAAATGTGCGCGGTCGGCTCAAATATCGTTTGTGACATGATTATGTGCAGCGGACTCTGTGGCAAATCGGATCACCCCGCGTGAGTAGGCATAAAAGGTCGTTACACCTACCTCAAAGACTTATGTGGAGTCATGCAATATGTGTGCCCTAATTGTAAAGAATTGTCGGCATCGCACATCCTGCTTACAATAAAATGCCATAACGATTCAATGACGTCCTTATTGCCGAGCTTATCCATTTCAACAAAAATATTTTAAACAAGCTTTCAAGCAGAACTTATTCCTAAATCGATTGAAGATGTTCAATCGTGTTTAGAGCACATCATTCAACGGCGGAACGACCGCCTTAAAGTGGCTGATAAACACGTCTCCACGAATGTTCACGTTGCTTGGTCCTTTGTTGAATCAACTCGCCCAAGAGATTAATGACTCAATAACCGAATCGGTTAAGAGGCGGATAAAAGCATAACGGCGCTCACGAAGATCATTCGATCCAAAAGCGACGAAATTCACTACGCGGTCCACATTCGTCGTATCGAAGCTGTCCAGCGTAGGTTTCTAAGTTTCGCTCTACATAATATTGCCTGGACTGACAGAACCATCTTACCTCCTTACTCTGATCGCCTTAAACTAATTCGCCTCGAGTCCCTCGAAAACCGTCGTAAAACTGCCTATCTGCTCTTCCTCCACCAACTGATTACTGGTAATACAGACTGGAACTCCACCACTTTTCTGCTATTCGTTGATTTCGAGATAGCCTTCGACATGGTCCGACGAGAAGCCATCTGCAAAGCCCTATAGAATTAGAATACCGTTATCCATCGTCGATCTCACCGGAGAGTTCTATCGGGAGGTGTTTTGCAAGGTACGCAAGAGGAGTAATGCAAGGGTGTAAATTATCACCGATGCGTTTGATCATTGTTCTTAACCTTATTCTAGACCGCACAAACTGAGTGGGTGAAACTGCACGACCTCGAATACGCAGACGACATCTACCTGCTATCGAACACCTTAGGCGGAAAAAATACAGGCGTTGAACCTCACCGCCAGAATTGCTGGACTGAAAATCAACGCCGCCAAGACAAAGCTGTTGAGAATCGCCTCAAGCGAGGCACCGCCCCTGCTCGACGGGAAACCAATCTATTCAACAAATTCTGCTACCTCGGCAGCACTAGGAAGATGAAGGAGCAGAAACTGACGTCTTGTTTCGTACAGACAAGGCCCGCAATGCTTTCTACTCTGTTTGCAACGTCTGGAAGTCGAACCAGCTCTCCGCCTCACTCAAGTTTCGGATATTCAACTCCAACGTGAAATCCGTGCTGCTATAAGGATGCGACACTTGGGAGACAACCATCATCATTGTTCTCAAGCTTCAGGTCTTCGTCAACAAATGCTTGAGAAGAATCCTGACGGCGTTGAGCAGGCTGGCTAGCAAACAGATTGGTTTTGTGTGAAGAAATAACGACTGAAACGTCGTTGTAAATGAGCGTGAAAAGTAAAAACTAGCGGGAATTCTTTTTATTTTTAATAAATGACCAAACGTTTTTTGTTGCTCGTAAAAGTGCACTTTTTGCCTCAAATTTTACTTACAAGAAAGTTTCATTGCACTGTAGTAATTTTTGGCCTGTTAAAACTTATTCCGGTTTTCGTCAGTAAGCTTGCCTTTGTATATCCGCCAATACAACTCTCTTATCCTGATAGCCTCTTTACAACTCTAGTCATACGATGCATTTGCTCTGGTCTTGATACTTAACTCTATGAGGAATGAAGGATCTCATGCCGAGCAGAAGAATGTTTATGATTGTATTTGCAGCTGCATCCAAGACACTATTAAGTTTTCATACCGAACAGTTAAGATTCCTAAGGAATCACACAAGCATGTGTGGGCGTATTCAAGTGCATACCTTTTCGGTCAAAATTATAAAATTATCTGAGATTATAATAAGTAGTCAACTTCGATAATGAATTTTTAAAAAAGCAAACTCGAAACGTTATTTTTTTTTTTTTTTTGTTTCGTATTTATTATTATTTATTTAAATAAAAGGTATGTACATTAAGATTTACATCTTTTTTAGTACTTAGTATTTACAATTTAGAATTTTTACAGATTTTTCTTAAAAACTATAGGATTTGGGGGAGGATTTCATGGGAGTGAGTTCCATAGTCTAGCAGTATGAATGAAATATAAACGCGATGAATTTAAAAAGTTATTGCGATAAGTTATTAGATTAATTGACCTATTTGAACGAGTAAAATTCGATTGCATCTAAGATTTTAAGAACAGGAGTCTTTGAAAACGGCAAAACGAACATAAATGCCGATGGTTTTAGCAGAGTTAAAATAAAAAAAGCAGTCTGAATCAGTTAATTTTGAAAAATTCCCCAAAAATGTCCCACAGAATCGGAAGTTATTCTCCAAAATCGGGACTGGTGTCTTTGGCCCAACACAAACATTTCCATACCTATTGGGTCGAGTCCTACCGTGTTTCAAGCCGAAATACGGGCGCTAGAATTAAAATCTCTTCAGACAGTTAGGAAGCACTTAATGCATTATCGTCCAACCTTATGGACTCCAAAACGGTCAAATGTTGCTACGAGGCACTACAATCCCTTAGTAGATACAACAAAGTTAAGCTCGGCCGGGTCCCTGGACACAAAGAAATCCGCAGATATGCGAAATTGGGCTGGCTCAGAATCTGCGCTTATAAGTCTTGAACTGTACTGTAATGTCAAATGGACAGCAACGAACAAACTTCGCCTAGACCAATGGACCAATGGGGATGATCTTAGGTAATCCAAACGATTAATAATTCCTGTAATGAAATCCTCTGCCTTAATAAAGCTAAGAATTGTTATATATATAACATAATTATTATCTTAGAAAAATTAACCTGTGCCAAGAAAAGGTACGGTAGGATTAATTCGAACCCTTCGATACAATAGATCCAAGTGTCTGTGCCTTTACGATATGGGTTGTACAAGAGGGGAAAAAATCAATTGCACAACCAGACATAACAATTAATCTATATATAAATAATTGCTGCCCATTTTTGTCATACACTTATATGCCGTTTTACCCAACCGAATGGTATGATGCTTACACCATTGAAATGGAAGTTTCGTAGATGTGCACAATGAATGTATGTCGTTTTGACAAACTGTTGGCTAAAGCCTTGGTAAACTCATGTACTTAACTTGGTTATTTTATGAAAACAAGGAGCTTTTTAAAGGAATAGATAGTGACGTAACTATCTATTCCTTATTTTGCATATAGATTAGTCTATCATGCCTATTATGAATAAAATTCCACCCGCACTTTTACCGTAATTGGGAAACCCGACTTTACGAACAACTTTCAGTCTGACATCGAAGACACAATTCATAGTTCCAACAAGAAACATGTTTCGAACATAACTTTTCGATGAAAACTGACGGGAAGAGAAAAGTTCGGGGGAATAAGAAATTCCCCCAGAATTCATAATAAGCATGATATTCGAATTTCGACAACGGGGGAGCTTAGTTACTTTTAATTAACTTCAATCGGGCCACCGTGGTATAGTGAGTTGGTATGTCGACTCCAACGGAGGGGAGTCCGAGTTCGATCGATGAATTTACCAACATTCATAATTAACGGCTCTCTTTCGCGTCACTGACAATAGCCAAAGTGTCGATAGGTATAATATATTTTTTTGTCGATCGAATTGTAATGTGACGTTAAAACCCTCTTCATACATGTTTAACATCGCTCAGACATTTCTTCATTCATGCTGTGCATCTTTGGAACCATTTACCTTCACAGGTACGGTCCAAGACCGAGTACAGACAATTTTGTTCAGCCTGTTTTACTTATCTGTCCAACATGAACTGACATAATTTCCAAAATTTACTTTTAAATTGGTTGCATGTAAATTTAATTTTAATATTGCATTCGCCTTCATATTTAAAACTTAAAATATTCAAATATATAAATTGAAATGTATGTATATACGTCACTATCACGTTGCTTATATAATGTTATATTTAAGACCTGTACTATTAAAAGAGTATAGCACTCTTAATGTACAGCGATACTACCCAAACAATAAATGAAATGAAATGAAAAAAAAATAAGAAAAGCTTGGCCATTCGGAGGCATAAAACTGTAGGTTACATCATAGACAAACATTTTCCATGATCTGACAACTTTCCTGATGCATTCAGATGGGATCAAAACGATGAAATTAGAATTACTATATAGTTTTGCTCTTAAAAAATAATCCATGTATATATATACTAAGTGGCAAAATGCGTATGTACGTTTTCTTCTACCGGCCGTAATTGTTAACCAATTTATTTGGGTATTTGGGTTTCAAAATGTTCGATTTTTGTTAGTTAAGTGTTTATGCTAGTTATATATAAAAGAGCACAACAGTTATTGCGTATCGTATACAAGTCTGTATAAACTGAAAGCACTTTAGTTTTATCATAACCTGCCGATTTCTAGTCTCCACGAGAAACATGCTCCATGCTAGCTACATATGGTTACATGCACATATTCAAATATCATAATATATATACATATATTCATGATACCCATAATCAAAAACTATAGTTAAACAAAATCTCATGAAAGTTTAATTTGACTTGTTACACTTGCAAATATTGATCGACAAATAGCTACATGCGGGTTTGTGTGTGAAATTCGCACATTTAATTTGCATTCAATGTCCCCATCCAATAAATAATATTTTACACCCACAATCATTTTTATTTGCAATTACTCATTGCATGTATGTTTCATATGTACACACATATTGCATCCTTTAAAATGTATCCATACAGAAACAATCATTTGTATATGGTCAACCTATAACAGTTAATAAGATACCTATATAAGAGTGACTTTTTGACTGTTATTGTGCTTTGTCTATTCTCAAACAAATAAGTCTTAAATCGCTTTATAATAAAATGCAAACAAAATAAAATAAGGTTAGATATTATATATGTATATGCATTATTAAATTCAGTTTATCTTGTAGCATCTACTTTCAGCAAAATCCATGTCCGAACGAACGATCTACCAACTTAAAAAATGCTCGTATCCACTCAACTGTTCGTCTTCTTTTGCTATATTGCTGTTGTAAAATTTTAGAAAATTCAAGGTCAAGATGCAGCTAGTAACAGAATACACGAGCACACACTCTTGTAAACAATTAAATTATAAATGCAACGCGCATTCCCTTCAATTGTTAGATTAAGTCTACTTATATAAGCAATATTTTCTGCATTTGTTTAAACACAAAATGATTATATTACATGCTTCTCATGAAATTACAAATTGCCACACTAGCCTGACGAATATGCATGTGTGCAACTGCTTATTCATACATATAAGATGCTTGACGTGCATCATGCCCCTATTTTTCGCATTTTACTTTTTTTAAATTAACTTCAATTGATTACACGTGCCACACATACAAGCTTAAACTATTCACAACTATTTTGTAGTTGCATTGCAAATATATTAATACAGAACTAGGTTTGCATTAGACATATGGACATGTATGGATGAAGAAAATTAGTGAAAATGTAACAAAGATGCAGGTATAAAGAAAAAGCAAAGAAAAGTAGCTTTACACAGTTTCCACAGAAGCACAATTGTGAAAATTTCCTTCTGGCCGAAGCTATGCACAAATATGTTTATTTTTGGTTAGGCGATTGACTGAAGCGTTTTCTTTTAGAAAGCTTCATGTTTTGCTAAAGCTTTTTTCTTTTTCCGCTTCAATGTCAGGGTGTGTGTAACCGGCTGGTAAGAGGTGTATGCATTTGCATGGACATAATGTATGTACATATATATTAAGTTGTATTGCAGTGAGGTGGACTACACGTGTCAACAAAATATGTTATAAACCACTTATTGGTATATTGTGGATAAGATAAGTTAGAATTACATTAAATACACTTAATACACCAAATGTCACATTGTTATATAACATAGATCAATAATAATCAATTCGAAATGTAATTATTGTATTATTAATATGATGTTCAATATAATGTAAGGGAATTTGAATAATGTAACAAAAATATAGTACTACCTAGAAGCAATATGGCTTATCGGCTGCAATTATTTTTAGGATATTCTAATCTTACATGTTCTTTACAATAATTGCAAAAATTTATTTTGGCTACTATATTTACCTACAACACATACAAATTATATAAATATAAAATTTGTGTACAGTTAACTTGTGCGTATGTAATTCTGTTAATCTAATGAATTAAACAATATTTACCAGTGTTGTATAATTTACATAGCCTTAATCTGTCCTTATGCTATTGCTTATTTTAGGCTGAGATATATTGAAGAGCGTTACGTTAATGTTTAGTATCAAAATTTAATTATATTATATTATTATACATTTTATACATTTTGCCCCTCGATTGCCGAATTAAATACATTTTTATTTTTTTCTGTAATTGATTACATTCTTTGTTACTAAGTTAATTATGAAAATTATTAGGAAAAATATTAACATCAACTGTATAAATAATACTTCGCCGTTTCAGAGCCACTGGAACATATTCGGAACTAAGGCTAAGGCCAGAATGGAACTATAAAATAGAGGCAACGTAGAGTTATTCAGATTCAGCGACAGTTCTTATAATATTGACAAAATTCCAATATTTTGACCGAACATTTTGTACAATTGCTTAAAATACAATAATACTTAAGACCCACAGAATGAAGTATGGACCAGTTCACAAGCTAGTTAAAAGCCTAATGATGGAACAAATTAATTTTCTGCGTGTCGTTTAGAGAATTTGAATGTAACATCTCTAGTTTGTGCTGATACAGAATACATCTTTTACCATCCTCTGCATTTTACGACATATCATGAACAAGGCATACAACGGAAAACTACTAAGGATAATGCCGAACCCAAGATGATTCCATATCCATTTACATTATAGTCTGGGCCGATCAATCTGTTCAAGTTACCCTTCATAAGATTACGACCACAGACGCAACTTTTTTTCTGAAATAAAATAGTCAGATATTATATATCCGGCTGAATTTGCTTTGCGTGATGGTTTCGCTGGAATAACAACAAAGCTATAGCTACCAAACGCGTTTGGTCCCGGCGACTGAGGGTTATTTGTATACATCACAAAAATGCGCCTAAGACTTAACTGATTGGCGCGGCGTAATCAAATCGTCATAAGAAAGACAATTTATTACCTAAACTCACGTTCAGACATTTACTACATTGCAACAAACAAAATAATAATTCTTTCTTTGTTAGGTTTCTTTATTTCACTACATATAAGAACTAGCCAGACAATGGCCCGGACTCTAAATAGCATTCTGCGTATCCTCAAAGCAAAGGTGCGAGAGATATACAGTCGGAAGTCCAGCAGACTCGAATTATTAGAGCGTCAATAAAAATTTTATGACTTTTCATGTTTTACTGATATCGCCCTTGCTAAATTAAAAACCACTCCATATATGAGTTTATAGCATCCATACGCGAGCATATGTATGTACATATGTATATCAATTGTATTTGAACGATTTGCAAACTATAATATACAACCAATTTTTCTTTTAAATATATGTGGTAAGCAATATAAATTTAAGAGTACGAATTATTCCATCATCATGTATTGTACATTTTATTTATTTGTACCTACAAGGTTTTACAATACGTGTTTAGTTCAGGATACTAATATATCATTGTGTGTACATTAAAATGCTAAAAATCCTAATTCGAATGTATCGTTCACGAGAATATCTATATAATATAATATATTTAATCGAATAAAAATCGCGTTTTAATTCTTAATATTAAGTTAGGTCTTCCGTACATAAACATCAGCTTGAAATTTTGTTTTACTTACTTATAGACAAAGCGGCAAATATGTCAGCGAAATCCGGTTTGTTTTTGACTGGAATTTCATTCCGTATTTTTTCATGCGTACATTTCTCTGCTTTAGACTAAGCCGATTCCGATGTCAGGCAACTGGATATTCATTAGTACATACGCACATATTTACAAAAGTACATCCATACA
>OU026145.1:70991429-71046837 GCA_907269125.1 Eristalis pertinax | reverse complement strand
CTCGTGTTGTGCGTGCTATTGTTCTTTCACGAATGGAAGGGACTTACAGTTTTATGCCGACTCCGAACGGCCACATTTAACATGCTTTTTCTAGACAAACAGTTATTACTAGGGCGAAGAGAAATATGCAAGTGTTTTTTTGGGTGGTCGTATTGAAAATACAGAAATACGTTTTATGCAAAACTAAGCATGTTGAGTCTTATTCGTTAGGGCTTGTTTGTGCATATATAAATGCATATTTCACTTTCGAGAGCAAATTTCGGGGTGTTTTTACATTTTTATTATATATTTTAGCATTTTTGTTATTTTTGCAATATGTATACGATGCAAAAACTTGTGAAGAAATTTTAAAAATTTTTCATTTATTCGGTGAAGAGGATTCTGCGGAAGAATTACTTGAACGAGGTAGTTTAAAACCTGACTTGGTTTTTCTGGCAGCAACCTACGGCTTGTTTTCTAAATTTATTAGAAACGAATTGTCTAGAACCTTGCCGCATATATCGACATAGTCAATGACGCAGAAATTAAGGTTAGCTCTATTGAATGCAAAATAGGGAGAAAAATAAAGTCCAAAATGCCAAATGTTTTAGAAAAAACCGTAGTTCTAAGACTTTGAAAGGAATTTCCGTTGTCTGTCCAAACAAAATACAGCAGTGAATGAATACTTTTAGAATTTTTTTAGAGCATATTTAAAGCGCTATAAACAGTTTTGAAAGAGCATATTTCCGGTTGCCATAGTTATTACTCTTTCAGCATTGTGCAAAGACTTCAAATTATGTTCCTCTAATACGAATAGGTTACCTGCGATTTAAATAAATGTTCGGACTTGTTCCGGTCGGAACCCTGCAAACATGCATTTTCATCGGCTTTCTGAAATTATTTCGATGCAAGAAAGAATTTTGTTCGTGGTATATAGTGTAAGTGTACTCAGAACTAGTAAGTGAACGCACTCTTTCACTAATCATCAAACTCTTACTGTCAATTTATTCAGTAAACTCAACATTTGCATCATGGTAAAGAACAAGAACTAGCAACGTCTAAAAAACATAAAAAATTTCTATCGAAATTTCGAGTCGGTGATCGCAACTTTATGAGCGTTAACTCCAATTTTCGGTCGTAATTCTCGCCCTAGTAGACAGACAATAACAAGTTCAGTGCAAAATCGCCGTAGAATTGACTGATTTGGATCGTTTTCTACGGACGCCTGAACCGACCAACCCGAAAACATCACGCAACGAATATGTAGACTCAAACATATTCGTTGCGTGATGTTTTCGGGTTGGTCGAAGTGTCGAAAATATCGCCGTTCAGGCGTCCGTAGAAAACGATCCAAATCAGTCAATTCTACGGCGTTCGCAAGAATTTGGCATGGCTCAGACCACATTATGGCGTATTTTGCGTAAGGATCTTGGTTTACACCCACACAATATCAAACTGACTTATGAATTGAAGCCGATGGACCATTTGCTCTCCGATTGGGTTCCGGAGAAAATGCGGCAACAAAATGCACAGTGACGAAGCTCATTAAATGGCTCAATGGGTTCGTCAATAAGCAAAATATGCGTTATTGGTCGGGTAAAAATCCACATGATGAATCTTAATGAATCACCACTTCATCCACAAAAAATAACTGATTGTTTGCGATCTGTTGTAACGGTCATCACGTTACTGTAAATGGACAGCGTTATCCCGCCATGATTACCGATTATTTTTGGCCCGAATTCCCGAGTTGGAAGATATGGACTTGGACGACATGTGTCTTAACAGGATGAAGCCACAAGTCACACAGCACACTTTACCATCGGTTTATTGAAGAGTAAGTATGGTGAGCGTGTTATCTCAAGAAATGGGTCAGTCGATTGGCCGCCTCATTCGTGTGATTTAACGCCGCTTGACTATTTTCTGTCGGGTTACGTTAAGTCATTGGTTCATGCCAAGAAGCCGACGACGTTAGAAGAGCTCAGAGCCAACATTGAACGTGAAATAGCGCCCGTTTCGGCCGAGTCGTTGAAAATTGGGTCCACCGAAACGACCGCTGCAAACGTGCCCGCGGTGGACATATGAACGAAGTCGAGTTCCATTCATAAATGGTTTGATTGTACTTCATGCCGATAATAAAGTTTTTGAAATATCTCAATTGGTTTGTGTTTTATTTAAAAAAAAAAGTTGTCAAGTCCTTATTGGAAAAACCCTTTATCTTCTATTTTGTAGTTGCGTAATGTTAGTATGTCAATATATCATCGTATCATAATAATAAAATTGTTTAACAAATCAGCAATATTTCTACTATTGCCCTTTCTAGCGCAAAAACACACCCGCAACAAATAATATCAGCCGATAAACTGAACAAATTTGAAAATGTTGAACGGACTCAAATCCCTCTGTTAGACAACTGTACAATACATTATATCTAAGGAACAAGAAAAGCAAAATAAAAGTTGCACTTTGACTTTTAAGTAGGAACACAAAGGCACACGGTAGATAAAATACATTTCTATAGGGAAAGAATATCTCTTTTGTTGGTTTTATTAGACGCTAACGAAACATATCGAAACACTACTAATCCATTATGACGGGGGAAATGGACCTGGAACTATAGAAACAAGATACCTGCCGAAATATTTTTGATAGTTTATAGGCAACTAGTCATCTGTAAATATATACATATGTATATGTATATGTATGTACAATAATTTGTCAGTGATGATAGAATAGGTGGGCGGTTTCAGTTTACAAGTCGCTTTTAATCCTCTTCATTTAAAACAATCTGAAACAGATTCAATAGGAAAGAAACAAAAATAAAGATTATTTTGTGTCAGTTCCACACTTGATATATTCGCTGACCGCATTGCTGATCAGTTACATACATTCCAAGGTAGTCACTAATTTATTTCGCTCTATGCTATTTTCCGACGTTTTAATAATGATTTTGGGATTATTTAAGGGAAAGACGGGCTCAATAATACTTCCGTGAATACTTCACAATATTTAATTAGCCTTATTGAATAGTCGCGTATTATATTTCAAATCAAGGAATGCTTTACCCAACTGTGAAATAATTTGAAACAGAATATCACTCAACCCACTCGGCAACTGAAGTGTAGTCTGTATGGCTTATTTCATTGGCCCTGTGATAAAATCCATTTTTCTGCTTTCAGGATTCTGATGATTATACCTATTTTATAGGTAGTTAAAGAAAGCAAATTACTAAATGAGTAGGTAGCGAATAGAGCAGATTACTGACATGCAAGTAAACATAATTTATAAGCACCGCAAATTTAGTTTCATAACTATTTGAGTTACCCGAAATCCGCATACGTGAAACAGCTGATAAGAACAACTATTCTATATAAAACCAATCAAATACGTAAGTAGAATCTAGGCGCATAATTCAGAAAGTATAAAGGTTATTGTTAAAAGAGAGATACAAATTAAGAAAAGTAAATTCTATTAGACCAATTATAAAAGAAAATTTATAATGAATAAAAATAATTTTGTGTGCAATTATTTGGTTCAAATTCGAAGCATTGTGTTATATATTAACTGAATTCATTCCGAATTTGAATCTTGGATGAGAGTAAATTGTATGAGACATGTTTTGACCTGATAACTCAGGGATAGTTACATGGTTCATGAGTAAGAGTGATTGTTTCTCGAGCTAAATTAATTGAAGAAAGGTACATGCTTTCATCAAGAACAATAAAATTAGCAGGATGGCTGTGTTACAATTAAGATATACTGTGTGCCTATTAACTCTAGTGGATCACTTTAAAATTATCAATATAACATTGGAGAATATTTGTTTATAAAAGTGTGAAATTAAATTTTATAAAAACGACAATATGTGCTTCTGGGTGCATTAATAATTGGACTGAGAGAAGTAAGCCCTGTTTTTTATGGAAAATTGGGAGAAATGCCAAAATATATATATATATCTATACATCTTTTGCTCGACCTATGTATCTGAATAAAAGACAACGTATATCACATCCATATGTATGTACATATATGTATATAAATATTGCATGCGTTTTATAAAATGAAAACGAATGACGGAAACGCAAATCGTAAACTGATATTTCCTCAAAAAACAGCTTGATTATAAAACTAAACACATTTGCAAAAACATACAGATATATACTTGCCTTAGATAAATCCAATAAAATACGAATATTACATTCTCGCAAGAATTCTTTTTGCTTCATAAATTGTTCCAAACATGTTAATCACTTACCTAATGGCATATTAGCTCCATTTGGATGGATGGGTGTTAACTTCCTTACTGATGAAACTGATATCGGTGGAGCACCTGCTGACGTTGATGACGGGGAAGCAGATGATGAATCGCAGGATCCTTCTAATGACTGCGCTGGTGTTGGGACTGTCATTTGGTGATCATTATTGTGCTCATTTGGGCTTTTGGTTGTTTGATTGTGATGATTGTGAATATGATGATGATGATGATGCAAAAATGTTGATACAGGTGTAATTGGAGGAATTTCACCAACTAGTAATGCTCTAGCTTCATCTTGAGCCTGTGCTCGTCGCAAGGATGTTTGTAAGGCCATCACCCTCTGGCGCTCAGCCGTAAGACGGCATTTTTCACAATTGCAATATCGGTATTTACAATAGCGCTTATGTCCTTTAAGTGTTATTTTTAGACCGTGATTGCGACAACGTGCACAGTTCGGCGGAGTTCGTGGTGATAGCGAACTACCACTTGAACTGGATGCGCCACCGCATATATCAGCTTTTGAATCTAACAAATCTGAATCTGACATTGTGTCAGTCCAATTATCGTCAGAGACCATTCAAATGCGAAAAAGGTGTGATCAACTATTTTTTTAGTTTATCTATTTAGAGATATTCTTTTACATACTCGAATGTACATACGTATATCATGTATTTTATTTTAACGACATCCACATCAACTACAATAAGCTTGGTTCAGAGTTATCCGTATTTACAATTTATTTATATTTATTTAAAAAATATATATTTAAAACAATTAAAGGACTGAAATCTCATTGATTAATAATAAGTACGATCGTACATGTTTCTATAACTTGATGTATTTCATTTATCACACAAAAACACTTCTTAATATGATTTCTTCTTCATCTCCTATTCGTATTTAAACAAACGAACACTTGAAAGTAGTTGACTAAAAGCTCATATTTTGCAGTAAGAGCTTTCACAGAGAAATGTTATTAAACAAGGAATTATCAGGCGATAATGCGGAATAAAAATGACCCTTAAAAGCACACAAAAAGATCCAATATATGTAAGTATGTATGTGATATATAAAATTAACACGGGCACTAAACGCGCTAATCACAATCTTGTTTTACATTACATTGTTGTCTTTCGGATTTAATTTTTTGGCACAAACCTTAATATAACTCACAATTAGAAACTACAACAGATTTAGCTAGATTTTTTGCTTTTGAAATAAAAACTTCTGATCAAGTACTAACATACAGATGCACTGATTAAGAAAGTATCCCTTTCCTTCTAATCGCAATAGTTTCAAATATCTACCATAAAATTCGTACACTGACTCTCAGTGGCCGAATAAAGCAAAGATTTGCAATAACAACAGTAAGCAACACGATGTACGAAAGTAAAACGAAATGCGAATGAATGCAAAGAGCATGTGGTAATGTCACTGCACCGAACGAAAAATACATTCAAAGCTTAACCGATGAATGTGTATAGTACGAATACAATTCAATACTAAAGTACAGGAATACTGTGGCATTATTGACACTGCTATAGCTTTCGCAGTGTTGGTTATTTTGATGTTTCTTCTGCTTATTCTTCTTTCCCATGCTCACCCTTTACAAGCTGAGTAAATATGAAAAGAACCAGCGGCGCACACACGATCCACTCAGTGTATGCGTCATACGTCAACGTCATGCACCACAGACACATGCGGAATGAATTGCAATGGAAATGCCTTTATACAAATTCTCTCAGTTTTGGCTTATGTATGGTTCAATGCTTAAGAAGTCCATGAGTTTCAAACAGGTTCCAACTCGAAACTATTGAGCACATAAAGCAAACTTACGTAGATGTGTTTGCAACTAGTATTTCCTGATATTATCTCAGTTTATCACGAACTTGTACTCTCTTCCTTGGAGCTTCATTTGACTCGAACAGAAAGAATCCAAGGAAGATGCGAGCTAAAAAGTTCTCGTGTAACACTTTCGCTTGGCTTTAAGAGAAACTATTGCGCGACAGAACAGAATCCTATGAAATGTAAAATAATTTGAATTCTCTTTATTATCGTCAAAGAGTTTGAAAGGATTTCTTATCTGTATTGTACTCACCATTCAAATATATATGTGTATGAAACACTAAGAGAGGCTGTAAGAATAAGAAATAATACTTCTTAGAACGATCGTGCCCATATGTTATTATAGTAATTTAAACATACTAATACATGTAGGTACATATATTTAATCTAAGAAGTTGTATGTATCTAATAGAATGTTCGATGGTAAAATCAATTTAGTGAAACACGTGGTAGAATAAGCACGATATTTGCATGATTCGTATGCACATGCTTATATTCATCGAACGTAATAATATGATACATAATGGTTATATAATTATAATTTTATTGAAGTATACTTAATGAAGAGATAAGAGAATTAGCTGAGTAGTATAGTTCTCTTCGAAGAAAACTGTCAACGGTCTATATACATGTATACATATATATATATATATATCAAGTCTAAGTATATATATCAAGTCCAGTGACATCGGCGACTTTGAACCATTCCAATGTATTTATATAACTACATATGTACATTCGGAATAATGTGCATATATACGTATGTATATATCATCCCATCTAAAGCGAGAGGATGATGATATACATGTACGGCATCTTGAGGTATGGTTCGAGAATAAGTTTATTGTGGATGCACAGGTGCTTAAGTGAATTGAGTGAGTTAATTTGAGAGTTACCAATTCAACAGAATAGTATTGCGTGCTTATGCATTTCAGTATACTGTATTAGATGTAAGTTTATCATGAATAATAGGTGAATTCAAGTAAATAATGTTTGTAGTAAGAATTTGTTGTGGTGATATTTCTTTTGCAAATGCAATGTTTTTGATTTTTTTTATGAAATAAGACAACAATTTGGCAATGTTTACACATTCTTATCAATAATACAAAAATAAATTCTCGATGTTTTACACAAACAAGTTTAACCTAAGCTAAGTTTTGCTCGTATTAAGTATACAAGGTATACATAATTTGTGATGAATGAACTAATTTGCATAGGTTTACAGATGAAATCTGTAGCCAACATTATTCCAATTATGTTGTGCCCTTACAATATAGCTGTTATACACAAACATTTGGCAAGGTATCAAAAAATAGACCGTTCATTCATCTCAGCAACACTTAAACAGTTAGGAAATGTTGCAATTGAACTGATACCAAGGGGAAGTCTGCCTAACATGGTTGTGTTCTAAATAAACGAAAATGGATGTTGCGATGGAGCCACTTTCTACAAATTTGGTTGCACTATCCAAGTTTGAAAGAAATTGAACTGCAGGCATACTCGTCATATGTATGCATACTAATATTGAAATTTGCATTGTATACATTCAAACATACATATGTATATTATCTTCTGAACGCACTTCTGCTACTTAACGAAGTTTTCTTTTGCTCATTATCCTTTCTCACATTTTTCTTTCGGTTTTCTTTAATAATCTTAATTTGTTCTTCAATTGTCTGGCAAGAAGCATTTAAGCAAAGTTCTTTTACATAACCTTTTATTTGAAGTCAATTCTTTTATTTCAACTGCAACGTGCGATAACGATAACATTAAACAGGTTATGGGCCCAGGCGACGCATTCATTGAAAAGAAAAATACTAAGTGCCGATTGTTCAATAGACAGATAAATCATAAATCAGATAGGAGTTAACTGTCAGTTAAGACATAAATGCAGTTTTCAATACTCGTTTAGCAGAGAATAGAACATCTAACTGTCCAATAAAGTTGGCTGCCCGTTTCTGAAGCAGATAAAATGTCAAATTTAAAAAAAATTTGTTTACGAAGTTTTGTCTTGCGAAATATTGTGCAAATGGATTTTTTCGATATTATCGACGATTTAATTATTGAGGAAGAAGAATTAGTATATAATTACTTAAATCCAACTTCAAGAAAGAGTAGCGAGAAAGAGACCAGACCATTATACGGAATGGGAAAACGGTGATTTCAAACGAAGAGTCAGATTACAAATATAAATGCCCAATACCTACTTTCATTAATAAAGAACAAAATCATGAACAAAAGAGAAAGGTTAGTTACATACAAAAATACATTTGTACATACATAATATGTATATGTACATCTGTATATTCATCCAGCTATGAGCATAACCAGCTTCTATGCTAGACTAAAAATTGCCAATCAAGCTGTTTCATTCATTTTAACAGGAATACAGCGATTGAACATTTTCTAATTTGTCATCGATTGGATGACAGTAGTTTTCGAACGTGGAAGTTCCAAATCAATACAATATTGCGATCGCAAGATTTGGTAAACGTTGTTAGTGGCGCTTCGGCCACTCCTGCAGGGGAAATGTTTGCATCACAAAATGGCGGTCAAAGTAAGCACGTGTTGAACTGCAAATCAGTGAGGCAAATAATGGATACTCTGGAGAACATACATAACAAGAAAAGAGACGTAAAAATTATGGATCTGTATGAAAAATAATGAAAAAGTATTTCTCATTATTTTCGCGCTAAAAATGAATAATCCGGAAATTGTAACTGCATTTTGTCAAAAGTTGATACATTGGCCCATGAAATTGTCGGACAACCTAAAAATGTGAATGTCGTCGAAATTCAGCAATTCGCATAGTACGGTATAACAGTAAAGAATGCCGTACAATGGATACGCTGTTGGCGATATTACAGCTAGAAGACGACTCAATCAACAAATTAGAGCCAGAGAGATCTGCGAATGTTAAAGTAGCGTTTAGTGCAACGAGACACGGAAAATCGAAAAAGAAAAAGCTTACACAATCTGAACGAAGATCAAAGTCCATAGTATCCACAAAGAAAAAAAGACAAATCGATTGACATAGAAAAAAACGGTGTCTCGAAAATTTGTGGATAGCTGACTCGGGATCAACTTCGCACACAACTTTTCGGAGAAAATGGTTTATTGAATATTAATGTGGAAGATGTGCGATGTGCACCTAAGGTAACTAACTGTACCTCATGGATCATGTGATAGCAAGAGGGTTTGATGTGCATTTCAAGGAAAAGCAGTGCATAGTTACAAATGTATTCGACGAAATTGTTGCCGGGGTGTGATTTGATTTTTCTAATGAAAATAAATTTTTCTGTGAAGAGTGCCAGATGGGAAAATCGAATAGAAGTTCAAATCCATCGAATTCATGCGTGCTGTCCGAAAAGTCGAACGCTTTCTCGTTGAATTATGCGGATTTTTTATGCTGCTGAAGGATGAAGCCTCTGCGTTTAGAGCAGTTTATTTTCTGAAGCAAAAATCTGAGGTTGAGGATGAACGAATTTCTTTTATTTGTCGAAAATTCACTAGATCTTCGTGTGAAGATCAAAATATTCTTTCGAAGCGATGTATTACAATAGATAGAAGTGATCCGTACACAGCAGCACAAAATGGACTCATCGAAAGGGATAACCGAATTGATCAATAGTCAGCGAGAAAGATGTTACTCTCTAACAAGTTGGATAAATCGTTGTGGTCAGAGGCAGTTCAAACAGCCGTTTATATTTTGAATCTATCGACGAAGTCCGAATATTACACCATAGAAAGGTGAAGAATCTCGACTCGATCATTTAAAAGTGCTTACGCGCAGGTTCCTCAAGTTAGCAGAAAGAAATGGGACGCCAAAGCAAGAAAGGTACGCTTGGTAGGATATGGACTGACAGATAAAATTGTTCGATTGTTTGATCCAAGTTCCAAGAAAGTCATCATCAGCTGTGATGTGCAGTTTAATGAAAATTTCATTCGATGTGAGTACTATGGCTTTCCAGATAACATGACCGAATTTAATGTGGAGAAAATGAATGAACAAACGATCAAACTAGACAAAAATTACAGCATTATATTGGACCGCTTTGCCCGCCTTGAATCGAAACATTTGTAATATCGAGTAAATTTTTCTTGTACGAAACGTTAAATAAACTAACGAATATTGTTTCTGCACATTATAGAGACACTACTGCCTTGGAAAAAGTCTACGTCATACCGATCATTCGTTATACTGGATCACCACTGTATTGTTTTATGTGGGCAGCGATTTTTCTCTTACTTTGAGCTGTTAGTGTGTAAAATTTCATTATAAGTAGCCCAAAACGGATTTGAATAAAACGCAAACATACATACAGACATTCATCTTTACATAAATTAATTATTATACTACTGTGATAGGCAATATTTCGATAATTATCTGTGCTATTACATATGTTCATACCTGCGAGTAAGAATTAGTAAGTTATGTATGCATTTGTATACACCAAAAGCTCGTTCATTCGGAATGGTTTGGGGAACGTCATTCCGAATGAACGAATTTTCAGAATTAATGAGAGATTGCCGACATTTACAATTTTGAGATCTATTTTCTACCTATATGTGTTCAATCATTGCTTTATTTAATTTTTGCGGATTAAATTTAATTTTTACCTACAAAATTGAAAACCGACTCTCATTTATTCGGAAAAGCATTTTTTTTCGAATAAACGAATTTTCCAAATTAAATAGTTCCGAGTTAAAGGGCTTTTACTGTACTTCAATAGTACGTTGGTACTAATATAATGATGACAAATGACAAACATTGTCTACATTTGCGATTGTAATCTGTATGAAAATTGCGCTCAAATCCGTGAGGTAGATTCAGAAATTTTGTGGCATCGATAATTCATAAGTGATGAGGAATAAAAGAACAACAACGTTGAAAGTATACAGTTGAAGACTATTCCAAGCATAATGGCACTATCAGCAATTTCTGTTGAACCGGCGATGTACAAAGAAGCTTTGTCTTCCAAAGAATTAGTTCAGTGGATGAGTGCTGTGGAAGAAGAGCTCAACTCATTTAAGGAGAATGATACGTGAGACATCGTTGAAATACCCAAGGAGTGCAACGTGATTGCTAGTAAGTGGGTTTGTTTTGACTATGGCTGCAGTACGTGATATGGAAATAACTCAATTTCACGTAAAGACGGCTTTCCTTAATGGGGACTTAAAGGAGGTCATCTATATGGAACACTACACTGGAGCACTCAGACACAAAAACTGGTCCATTGTATTACCAGTCCATTGCACCACATTTAATGAAATTTCATGCTATTCCTGAGAAATACCCGAATGCGCTTCTGTGATAAGAAGCTTACATCATCAGCTCTCACCTCATCAGCACTAAATAACTGCCACCTGATCCGAGCAAAGGCGGGACAGTGACAGAGGAAGTGCTCTGCAGTGTCGTTGTCTTCTCCACAGTGGTAACAGAGGGTTTCGTCGCTTAGGCGAAGGACATTTAGGTGTTTAGCGAAGGTGTAGTGGCTCGTTAGTACGCCGGTTACAGAGATAACAAGAATGCCGCGGATGTCTTACAGACGTTTGGGAGCAAGCGCTTGTTTTGTCTACATCCTGGAGAGTCATGCCACCTCCGGTTGTGCTCTCGAGAAGCCAAACCATCGATGGAAGCTCTAACCGAGGACGCGGGTAGTCCCAACGCAGGTTCGGGTCCTAAGACTATCTCCTCTGATCCTTGTCTATCAAGTTCATCGGCGATCTCATTTTCTGTCATCCCGTGGTGGCCCGGGACCCATAAAAGTCTTAGCGAATTGAACCTGCTGACCCAATTAAGAGAAGACTTGCATTAATGACTATACTGGAAGCGGTTGAAGGGTTGAAGGGTTGAGTAGGGCCTTAATCATAGCTTGGCTGTTGCATAGGTTTCCGTTTAGAAGATCGACGCAAATTTACCTAACGAGGTGTGCAGTCTAATGTTGTCGCCCTCCACGAAGGCACCAGCGCCAGACCCTTCCTTGGTCTTGGAGCCATCCCTGAAGATTCGACTATATTCATTTCCTGGCTCAGACTTTGGCCACAGCCAGTCCTGTGTGCAGGGGAATTCGACTTTGTATGTGCGTCGCAGATGGATTGCTGGTGTTCTTGCTTCAGATGGCATATTCATGAGGCTGGGGTCAAAGGAAATACGGTGCGCAAGGTCGTCGAAACTCCAGTGCGAGTCGTACCAAAGACCACTTCTTTTTAAAGATTGCCTTAAGAGTGCATCCCCATGATCTCGTTGTCAAGGGGGGGAGGTGTATCAAGTGCAGAGCCAGGCGTGCTAGGAAAGGCCCCTAAGCAGCCGAGACAAACCGTTCTTTAAAGCTTACTGAAAGCAGCAGTTAGGTATTTACGCGAAAGCTTATTTGCGCCAAACGACGGATGCATATGATAGAAGGATCCTTATCATAGCCAAGTAGATCCAAAAAGATCTTTTTGGTGATAGACCCCAAGACTTGCCAATGATTCCCTTACACTGCCAGAAAACTGACAGCGCCTTGGTAGATAGTTTTCGATTCAATGTGTTTTTTCAGAAAAGTTTTCTATCCAAAATAATACCCAGATACTTAGCTTCATTAGAAAAGCGATTGGTGACAACTTTTAGTTATAGTTGAGTCAGACCAATCAACTTTCTCCTCCTCCTGAAGAGAACAGTCTCGGTTTTAGGACGGTTAACTGAAAGCCCATTCCTAGTACATCAGTTGTCGAGCACACAGTCACTAGGCACGAACGGACAGTACAGCTAAATCATCCGCATATACCTGGGCGTAGACATTAGAGCTATTAATTCGCACATGTAACATGTGGAAAGTAATACTCTACGAGTTCTGCTGTCGCTTTTGGAGGTGGCGGGAGAACAGAATCGAAGGGAAGTAGGCTGAAGCAACAACGAAGTTATGCCACCCTCTGTTCGCTTCGTAGCTGATAACAGCAGCAACCAAATATTGTCCAGCTTTGTTGCTGAGAGAAGTTTCGGTACAATAAGACAAGCTCCTCATAGAGTAGTGAGAAGAACCGCAAACCAGTGATGCCCGATTTATGGTACTAATTACCCCCACGCAGTTGTTTAAAAATACCCACTATATTACCCACGAAAATATACACACAAAAAAAACTAAACTATTGTATGAAAAAACAACAAAAACAAATTCAGTCTTTTAATAACAAAACTAGGAACAATGAAATTAATGTACACTTATATGTACAAGATATAAGGAGTAGATTACAAATATATGGACATTTGCATGAAAACAAAGGCAGTTTACTTTTAGAGTTTAAGATTAAATTATAGATATTCAAGAATACACATTGCTTGAATTGTGTAACAATATGTGATCCTCATTCACAACTAAATTGAAGCAAGTAATGTCTTTTGATTGGAATGATGATCGTATTTGGCAAATACTGTTTATCATATCGTTTCCTAACCGATTTCTCGTTTTGCATCAGTTACAATTGAAAAAGTTGGTTCTGCCTCCGCATTTGAGTGAGGTAGAGTCAACGCTATTTTGACAATCTTACCTAAGTTAGGAAACAATAGATCTTAGTTAAATTTTTTTAAATTGCATATTTCATGCCACATTTCGTCTATTGGCACTTTTTCAATGAGTGCTTTCTATCTTCGCTCAAAAGTATGGAAAGATGTCTTAACTTGTGAGTAGCTTCATTAGCTATTAAAGGATCATTTTTTTGTACAATAGCTGAAATTGATAAATCGCAACTTTTCTGTACGTCAAATGCTATTTCCCGGTTAAGAAATTCCATTTGTACCAGCGACTCATCATCAAATCGCAAACGTTTAACCATTTCAGCAACGGCAACTCTATAAAAGTTAAGACAGCTATCCTTAACATTGCATGATGTCTTGTAGTCGTCCGTTGAAACTGGCCTCAACCAAGCAGAAAATTTTGCATCATCTAACCAGCTTGTCTGGAAACGCTTTTTCAATACCATATACATATGTATATAAGCAAGATAAACAAATTACCAACTTACAATACTCTCGGTTAATCGCAAATATAAAAACAAACAGCGACACGAAACCAAACAATTTCGAACACAGGAGCAATTCACATGTGAAGAAGCAGGCAACGGTGTTTTTTTAAATTTAATTTGACATTTCTCAATAAGCGCGTTCAGTAAACGCATTCGGGTGGGTTGCTTCAGAGTAAAGTTTTATTTTATCGTTATTTGCATTGATTTCTAGTTAAAATAATGAAATATTTTGGAGAATTGAAAATACCCATTTTTTGTTCTGGTTGGTGTGAAAATACCCTTTCGCCCTTTTAGCTTTTTTTGGGATAGAAAATACCCACAAAATGGGTAATTACCCACAATCTGGCATCACTGCAAACCACCATGCAGGATAAAGGTTGATTTGGGGAAACAACAGTGTCTTAGTCAGGGGCCCGTCAGAGACTGCCTCGTTTGGAGCCCGTTCAACGTTTTCGGTCTTCAGAAGTAATACTCTGATCAGACTGCTGTTTTTGGGATTGGAGATTAAGCGTAATAGGCAGAGTCTTTCCGCTACTTATCGTACCACTTTCGCCGATTCCTTGGTCAGGGCCGCTGTGTGCGGGGTAGTGGGGAGTATGATGGGTGGGGCCTCCAGAATCCTTGCCCCAGCCACAGTCGAGAAGACTACGGTTGGATATTCACTATAGCAACTGCCACCTGGAGTTATCGATAATTTTTGGTTATGTGTCATACTAATTTTTGACTTTTTTTAGCGTCCAAGTCGAGACGTTTCTGGCTTTAGGTTCGTCGTCTCACCTGTGATCTTTAGAACCGAGGCTCTTTGACTCTTAAGCCTCCCGCCACGACAAGGTAACCAGAAGGGGTTACCGAAGTTTGTATGGTCTTAAACAAGTCTCACGCGCTTGAAACCTCAAATTTGTACAATTTCTGAAAAATTATGGCATGAAAAATCGATAGCTGCATATGACTACAAGACCAATTCAAAATTACCTTGGGAAATGAAATGGAGAGTCTTATGTTGGAATGGAAATAAAGCGTGATCGAATGGCCAATCATAAAGTTCATACATCTATAGGGTAATCGAAAAATTTGGAATGAGTCGAAGTCAATTTCTTCCCCATTTGACGTCAATACTGTTTTAACGAAGTCAGGGAACAGTGTGACATTAGTTTTCCGTATCGCCAAGGGTGTGGATCATTGATATAAGTTAAACTCACACATTTGGGAACAACCCCGGTGGTCTACAAACCATCGTCAACACATGTCACATCTGGCGGGACATCGATATTGGGATCAACACATGGTGTGAAGTGATCTGTGGCCGACCTCCTACTCGCACAAGCGAGGTTTCATGTTATGTTTAAGATTAGTTGTAAGTTAGTGCATAAGTAACCTCGACAGAAGAATAAAGGTTAGTTAAAAAAATAAACTATCTTTAGTTTAATTGGCATCCAAGCAGGGACCCAGATCGCGATTACTTAAAAAAGTGTAAAGCCCTGAAATAGTGCTATATCTTGAAGTGTTGCGTTTTTCTTCGGAAAATATAATAAAAGCCCTTAAGTAGTGATATTTTTAAATATCAGTAAACAGGTATTATCAACGATCGAGAAAAAAAACTGAGTCCCAGAATCCTGTGAACCGCGAAGTTAAAGTTGATATCTCACAAAAAACCCTAAAAAATAAGAAAAAAATAAAATAGTGTGTGCCGATAGCGCGAAGTAAATATACCGCGACAAAAAAAAAGTAAAACAAAGAGACTGTCATCCTGTGTACGAGAACGAGGCCCCTTAGCAGGCACAGAAGAATAAAAAGGAGACGGATTGCTGTCCTCCTGGACCTGAGAATATGATGCACCGCTGGATTCTTATAATTCTAATGTAAGCTATAATATAAGCAAGCAAACAACTATTGCGTTAAAAATAGGTAAAATAGTAACTAAGTAAATATATTATTAAAATTTCATATTGAAACCAAATTTAAATATAAAATGGCAAGCCCAAATTTAAATCGTCCCCCAGTATTAAGTCCTACAAATCCCCAAAATGATTCCCCTGCTACACATTCTGCTCTGCAAGCTCTCATTGCATCAGTCGTAAATCAAAAACTGCAAACCAAAGGAAGGAGTATTATTCAATCGATAATGAACCCTAATTCGGATCAGTTGACCAAACCATACATCAGGATCAACCAGTGAACATAGCTGATCTGGATAGGATACTTGAGGTCGTCAGAAGCTTACGTGAATTCTCTGGTCAATCGGGAGAATTTAGTTCTTCGCGTAAAAATGTCGAAATGTTTCTTAGAATGTATATCCAATTAAAGGCTCCGCAAAATACTTCGGCATTATAAATGTCATCCGAAACAAGATCGTTGGTCACGCGGACCACGTTCTGGAATCCTCAACACTCCTCTAAACTGGGACTGTATAAATATATGTCTTACTCTGCATTATGCAGATAAACGAGACATTGCCAATCTTGACGTCTCTAGTACAAGGGTTTTATCAGGAGGATTCATTCACACTTGTCTTATTTTGAACAAGATTTCGTGGATGGACATTGGTGAAGAAGCCCTTGATGCGTACCTATAGAGACAGGGCATTGGACACCTTCATTCAGGGATTATTCCTAGAACATGTTGACTTACCTCAAGCTTTGCGCCTGTGTCTCAAGCTGGAGAATCAGTCTTATAGAACACAGTATGCCACGGCTAGTCACAACAATGTGAGAAAGACTCACCAACCACCAAACCAAGCTGTGTACCCATAAAATCGACAGCCACTCTATCCTGAATTGGTTCACAACCAAATGCATTGGTCTGCTCAACATGAGGTGAACTCTGTCCCAAGAAATGCTGCACCAGGCAACAACCAACGGCAAAATTCAAGAAATCACCACCAAAACCTATGGAGACGTCTACAATCAAGACGAATAATGTCAATTATATGAACCGACCGCAGCAAAAGAATTGGCCACCTGCACACAAAAGGACATTTGCTTCAACTTCGAGATAAATGCATCCAAATAAAGTACAGAGAAATTTCCACCTTAATACAGAGTTCGAAAATCCCCATCTATATGAAGAAATCAACGAATATGAGGAAAACCAAAACAATCAAAATTTACAAAAATATACAAATTCACTTCCGCAGGATAACGATCGCATGGAAGAATTGCAAGAAGTCTATAATCTGCATTTCTTCAACTGCTCTTCACTTCCTTACTTCGAAGGTAAGACCAGAAGTGGAGATATCATTAAGGTTTTAATTTATACTGGATCGAACAAGAATTACATTCAGCCTAGTCTTGTCAAAGTACCCCTTACAAACGAAAAACCATTTTATGTTAAATCCATGGGAGGAAACATACAAATTAATCAACACACTTTTCGTAACCTCTTTGGCTTAAATCACACAAAACTACAATTTTTCCTTATGCCAGAATTGAAAACTTTTCATGCTATTCTCGGCAATGACAGCTTAGAAGATCTTTCCGCTGTTATACATACATACAAAAGCTTATTTTATGCGTGTTGATAGTTCCGTGAAAATGCAAATCAAACAGCTGGTTGCACTGTCGGTAAATGCAATAAACATGCTAACTGACAACATGTCTGCTCAAAAGAAATCGTGTATTCAATCCATTATCAGCGGTTTTCCAAAACTATTTGATAATCCGAAGGCCACCATACAATTCACTTGTATGGATTGTACCAAAAAAACCAGATGCGTCTGGTAAGAAAAAAAAACAGGCCTGTAATTGATTATCGGAGACTAAATAGTATCACAATTGCTGATCGATATCCGATACCAGAAATTAATGAGGTACTGTCCCAATTAGGACAGAATAATTGGTTTTCTGAAAAGTGGTTTCCACCAAATTCCTCTAAAGGAATCAGATATGGGAAAGACAGCTTTTTCAATCAATCATGGTAAATATGAATTTACTAGGCTGCCATTCGGACTGAAAAAATGCTCCATCGGTATTTCAAAGAGGTCTGTATGATATTCTTCGTGATCACATCGGTAAAATTTCCTATATGTACATCGACGACATAATCATTTTTAGTCCATATGAAACTACACATTAGACAACATTCGTAAAGTTTTTAAAACTTTACAAGACGCTAACATGAAAGTCCACCGGTTTCATCATCGATTCATTCAAGACCACCCCAACATCGCTAAGCCCCTGATATCCCTTTTAAGAGGGGAAGCAGGACAACTGTCCAAGAATATCTCCAGTAGAAAACGAATGCATCTGAAACTGCTCAAGAAGCATTCGCAAAGATTAAAAATTCGTTAGTTTCGGAGGATACTGTTCTTATGTATCCAAATTTTAGCAATCTATTTGAGCTAACAACAGATGCCTCAAATTATGCTATTCGTGCTGTTCTGTCACAGCAAAATAAACCCTTCTAACATTTATTTCCAGAACTCTATGTAAGACTTAGTGAAATTACGCAGCTAATGAGAAGGAGGTGTTAGCCATTTTATGGCCACTAAACTCCCTCAGAAATTACCACTGCATTATGCACTTAGTAGCAAAAATAACAACACGAAATTAAAGCGATGGAAATCATGACTAGAAGAGTATAACTGCAAACTACGAACTGAGGCCTGGAAAAACGAACGTAGTAGCTGATGCTCTTTCGAGACCAAGCCTGAATACTCAAATTAACTCCATGACTCCAACTGTCCAACAATGATGAAAGCTCTTCCCACGGTTTAATTTATCTATTTTTTATCTATTTACCCATAAATTGTTTCAAAAATCAGATTATATTTCTAGAAGGAGCACCTAACAACGAAACATTTGAAATTGTGTTTCCAACATATCATAGACATACAATTATTCCACCTGGCTACAATGAGTCAAAACTAATCCAAATTTTAAAAAAGCGATTGAATCCTACATTTTTCAGCTGTATCAAAACAAGCGAACACATAAAGGGAATGATTCAAGATATTTACAAATCACACTTCAACACGTATTGCATTCGTTTTTTACAGAAACAAATTGAAGATATTAAGGACGAACAGGATCAAGAAAGAATCATAGTTCAGACCGTGCTCATAGAAATGACCGCGAGAATAAAATGAAAATCTTAGAGCAATATTATTTTCCAGTAATGGCTGCAAAGATTAAAAGAATCGCAAAACGTTGCTCTATTTGCAAACAAAACAAATACGACCGTCATCCTAGTAAGGTTCAAGTACAATCTACGCCAATCCCAGAATATCGAGGCGAAATCATACATATGGATATTTTTTCCACAGAAGGACATTTAGTTTTCGAAGTATGCTTTAACGAAATCAATAAATTCGAAAGCAGTAGAAGACATCAGACAGCCGTTACGAGATATAATCTATAGTTATGGCATACCAAAAATTGTAGAGTTTGACAATGAAAAATCGTTCAATTCATCACCACTCACATTTAAATCAAATGGTCAGGTCGAAAGATTTCATTCAACTCTCGCCGAGATTATGAGATGTTTAAGAAGCGATAACATGTATCAATCGTTGCCGGAGTTACTAGCCGCACCCGTAATGAACACACAATTTCTCAATACATTCAGTAACCAACAAAAAACCTGTCGATATATTTTTCAGTAGAAATAAAGAGGAAAATCACGTTTAGATAATTGCCAAATTCAAATTAAAACAGGAAACAGATTTGGCTTACTACAATAAAAATCGAAAAGCAGTTAAGAATTATTCTCCAGGTGACGTCATCTATATCAAGATTAGTAAAAGATTAGAATCCAAGTTGTCAGCTGTGAAAGAAAATAAATCGACCACTATAATAACCGAATCAGGAATAGTTGTCCATAAGTCAAATATAAACAAATGAAATACGATATTTTTTGTTTTTAATTCTACAGGTGTGGAGCCAGAACCAGTAAAGGGAAAGTTGATATCATTGACTATACTACCTCCTCGATCATCATTTTAAATAATGGAACGGCGAAGATACAAGAAGGGAGCTTAAAACTAGTGCACATAGTAGAAGTAGAACTGTACGACCAATTCAGTCATGAAACAACTAATATAATACTAAAGCAGATTCCTCAGTCCAACTACTTATTCTCACTCGTACAATACGAAATTAATGAAATAAATAATCTTATTTTAAATTTAAAAGTACACAGAGTAAAAAGATCATTAAATTTGGAAGTAGTAGACTGCGGGTAATCCCGACCACCATGATTTTAAAATCGTAATGATCAAATAATAATAAATAAAGATTATTTACAAAGAATGCATTTATTGACTAATGTAACTAAATCTATCATTAACTTAATAAAGAAGAATAGCATAGTTGAAATTCAACTAATCTCAACTCTCATGTATAAAACTAAGTTAATTAAAGAAGAATTCTTTAACATTGTAAATGCTATTGAACTAGCGAAAATTAATATTGTAAACTCAAACTTATTATCAAAGAACGAAACCAATCTAATTTCCAAAACATGGAATTGGGACATTTTTCCGTACGCAAATGTTGAACAAGCATTAAAGTTTGCAGACATTAAGATTCCAGTAAAAAGAAATCCATAACGAAACACGGCAAATAGCAGGCACGTTGTCAAACTTTTCAATGACAGCATCGTTATTAATAATCAACAATTTATCTTTGAGCGGGACTTGAACGTTCGAATAATGTTATATCCATCATCTGAAGATCTGGCAAAGTACTCTCCTTGGAATTAATGAAGAAATTACATACAAACAACACTCGACGTATCTACAAGATGCAGATGGAGAAAGACTCTCATCGGATATTAACTTACTTAATTTTAACAGTAATGTTTTTCATAATAATTGTTATGTTATACAGGCGGAATAATAACAACACAGAAACTATCATCACAACTCCTACAGCATCCGTGACTGCAACAACAGATCCGCCTATAATGGCAATAAGAGACGAACCTACAACACCCGTGGTTGAAATAAGAGATGAAAGTCAGATCAACCTCCCAACGCCATCTCGTAGGCACTCTAGCATTTATAACATCTCTCTCTAGGAAAATTCACGAGGACGTTTCAATCTAAGGGTGGAGGAGTTAAACCCACACATGTGGGAACAACCCCAGTGGTCTACAAACCATCGTCAACACATGTCACATCTGGCGGGACATCGATATTGGGATCAACACATGGTGTGAAGTGATCTGTGGCCGACCTCCTACTCGCACAAGCGAGGTTTCGTGTTATGTTTAAGATTAGTTGTAAGTCAGTTCATAAGTAACCTCGACAGAGGAATAAATGTTAAAAGTAAACTATCTTTAGTTTAATTTGTATGCTTGGCCCGTTTCACGACCAGACATTTCATATGCAGTGGGAGAAGTCAGTCGTTTTATGCAGAATCGAAGCCAATCACATGTTTAGGCCCTGAAGAGAATCTAGCGAATAACGTTTGGTGATGCTGATTTTGCAAGAGATGTGGTTACAAGACGTTCGACATCAGGCTATGTGTTCATGATTGAAAATGGAGTTATAACTTGGCGGAGTCAAAGGCAAACGACTGTCGCTTTATCAACAACCAAATCACAGATGGTGCAAGGGGAGCTCTTTAGTTGCGTCAATTTCTTCAGGTTGTCGGCTTAATACAAGAGGGAACTATAAAGCTGCGTGTTGATAATCTTAGCGCTACAAGATTGGTCTGCAATCCTGAGATACATCATCGAACTAGACACGTTGATGTTCGACTGTATTTTGTGAGTGTACCTTACGAAGAGGAATTAATTGAGGCGTTTATGTCTCACAGAGATAAGATAGGCGGGATCAAAAGTCATTAATCGAAACTGTGCTTCAAGCATTTTTATTTTATTCTGTACTGAATTATTGAATTAATCGAGTTAACTTTAAGATTATTTTAAATAAGATGTAAAATGTTTACCATCATTGGGAGTATTGAAATTTGCATTGTATACATTCAAGCAAATACTATCTTCTGAACGCGCTTCTGCTATTTAACGAAGTTTTCTTTTACTCATTATTCTTTCTCACATTGTTCTTTCGTTTTTCTTTAATAACCTTCAATTGGACTCGACAGAAAAATAAAAAGTGCTAAGCCTGCGAGACCCCTGGAAAAACTGATAGGTAAGGGCATGAAGGAGTAAAGCTCTAGCTTCCCTACCTCTATCGAGGCAGCAAAGGAGAGAAGGGAAATGGAGATTAAGAACCTCAAAAAAACCCTCAATCATCTAAAGTCGAGGCAAAGACAATGATGTGCAATTGCCCACCGACGTCCTCTCCAGGACAACCTGCTGGATTCAATGATCCACTCAGGAGGGGGCTCAGTGGTGCTGGAGTCAGGTGGTATCTTCGCTACCTGGAGAAGGGCCTAGTGCCTCAGGAAGCTCGGAAAGGCAGACGAGCATAAAGCCCAGGTCAGCTCGGAACCTTCCACCTCAGAAAAATGGAGCAGCAGTTTAATTTCTCCACCCGTGCCTGCAGCACATAAAAAAACGAAGGGCGTCGGGCAGAAAGTCCACGGAAGGGCAGAAAGTCCACGGGGTCGACGGTGACCGAGAGTGTAGCCGTTCTTCCTTGTCAATATCCAATGGAGATGATGTGTGCTGAAGCCGGGAACAGCCTAGAGGATGCTCTGGTTATTGAAATGGCCCGAGGATGTAAGCAGGAGAGTCTACTCCTTGAGGAAGAAACCGGTACATCAGCCTCGAATTAGCAATAGCTCAATGCTCCCCGCAACAATCTTTTAAGCGGCCCAGGTGAACACCCATCATGCTATTGCGGCATCTGCTGTTATAGCAAGGCTGTTCATGGATGATTCCGGAGCCATACATCCTGAAGGGGACAGTCAAAGTGCTGACATGCAATAATGCAAAGGTAATTTGTGACAGCAGGGTGAACAACCCAAGAGCCTGCATTCTTATTAACAATAACATTAATTATGTTCTTCTTGCAGAGTATGCTACATGGGACCTTGTGCCCGTACAAGAAAGAATCAATATGGCAGATGGTGGGCAGAAATCCAACATCAAGCGGAACTTAATTCAAAAATCAGAATCGTCCGAATGACAAATTGGATGGAAACGGAAAGAAAATTTAATGGAAACGGTATTTACCGTTGTGTGACATCGCAAACAGCAAACATTTTTCAGCAAAAGAAATGTAAAACATTAGCTGCATTATGTGACTGAAATTCATAGTGTTCATGTGAAGTAAGTAGCAACGATATCGTTACTAGCAAATGCTAGTAATTACCGATTTGCTTAAAGGCCTTAGAATAATCCGTTGTTTTTATTTTGTAACTTTGTGCAGAGTTTTCAAAATGTATCCGCAGGTAGCCTCTAGGTGTTATGTACTAATTTCTCCGGACTATATACTTCCAAAATCCGTTAAGACATATTGCGCTCAGCTGCGCACCCGCATACAATTTTTTTTTGTATTGGCATCGATTATTTATCTGTGTACCAATAACACTTTGCTACTCTAAATAACGCTACACACTATCAGTTTTTTAGTTACATGCCTGGAATATAATTTCTTATCACTTCAATCCAAGCCATTTTTGGGGCTACTAGTTGGCAGGCAATACGAATGATGGTAACACAGCGCGAACATTTATAGAAACGTTGAGATGATATACCATTTCCGAATTTTACTGAAAATGTTCAGTGAATATGAAATTGATGCAGACAAGTTTGCTATGCCAATCAAACGAAAAACATATATCTACCACATGCGTGAAAGCATACACAAACTTCTGATACACTCAAAAGAGATAATTCAAGCCTGCATACTGCCACTTATTTAATTGTCCGAGGCTGCCCAATAAGCGAGCAATAACCAATACAAACGATTCCGAGAGCATTTAATCCTTAAATCTTCCAGAAAAAATACGAATAGAGATGTAGTAAACAGGTTTTTAATATCATCAGATCCATATCTTTCGAGTCGTAGTACAGCGCCCCATAGAAAAAGAAACCCACTACCTCAAGAATGTATTGTCCTGTTAAAGGCTCCCGAAGTGCGGGTAGCACCACCTAGTAGCAGTTCCGATGAAGACGATGATGAGAGCGACTAACTTCAATTCAATAAAAAAACATAAATGAAATCAACACATAAATAATTAAAAAAAATTTCTAATCTATTATTTACGTTTTACATATAAATGACGAATGTGATGATGGACGTATAATGTGTTAGTATCATTAAAATATCCGTGGCGTGAACTATACGCGTCCTATCGGTGACCACATTATACCAAGCGCAACAGGAATAAAATGAAAAAGGACTGGACTAAGCACTGCGTGTTAGATGTTGAAAATAACACAGAGAAATCGGCCAATAACAGACATCTATACAACGACTGGTAAAGCTCTGCAAAAGGCAACAAATATCAATTTTAATTGGATGCGACGCTAACGCCAACAACACCGTCTGGGGTTGCACCGACACTAACAAAAGAGGTGAGTACTTGCTGCAATTCAATTTAAGCTCGTGACTTGCTATTTCCTATGTCGGGAACGCTCCTACTTTTGTTACGAGGTTCAGCAGGAGGTATTATAATACCTCACTATAGGCAGTTAATGTCTCAATAACCTAGTCAGAAACTGGGAAGTATCCAATTGACCATCTATGTATGTATTCTGTGGTCAGAATAATAAGGTTCGACTTGGACAACTCCAGATTGGCAGGTAAAACTAGATGACATCCGAGGAAAACAAATTGGGAAATCTCTGAATCGCAGCTAGAAATCAAACGGAAGCACATTGATACCAAAATGCTCCGGTCCACTTTCTAGAGTTAGAACATTTTGTATGTGCAATGTTGTACAATAAGCAATGACTTTAAGGGGAAGAGAGTACCATGGTGGAGCAATTAATTATTCAATCTGCGGGGCAAAACACGCAAGTTGTTTAATTTAATAAAGAACCGGAGACTGGGAAAGCTACAAAGGGCACTCACCTCCTATAATATTGAAATAAATCAAGCTAAGAGAGAAAATCTTAGAAATTTCTGCGAGACAAGAACAAATACCACTGCAGCAGCTAGACTACATAAAGCGGTGTCAAAAACAGGGGGATTTAAATGCCTCTAAAGAAAGGTGATGGCAGCTACACTGAAAATGAGGAATGAGGGCAAGACTTCTGCTGAAAACTCACTTTCCAGACAGTCACCAAAATACTGACGGGTCTGGAACAAATTTAACAATACTACAAAAGACGCCTGGAATGGGCATTAAGCTTATTTCGGCCATTCAAATCTGCAGGGGTGGATGGAATTATATCAGCCAAACTCCAAAAAGGTAAAAGCAAGCTGCTTCCATACCTCACAGTAATAACTAGAAGTTGTCTTGCAGACCAGTGGAAAAGGGCAAAGGTAGTGTTTATTGCAAAGATGGGGAAGTAAGACCCAAGCCTACCTAAGTCTTATATACCGATCAGCCTAACAACTAACTCGAATGAAAATGGTGGAGAAAGTTGTAGACAACTACATAAGAGAGGAAGTACTAACTACACATCCTCCGCATCAATGTCAACACGCGTACAGAACAGGCAGATCAACAGAGACTGCGCTATACCAACTGACAGAAACTATCCAATGTGCACTTGAAACGAAAGAAATAGTTATGTGTGCTTTCTTGTATATTGAAGGAGCGTTTGACAACACATCGCACGATGCGATTGTTAAAGCTCTGGACAAGAAGAAAGGAGTGGTGCCTGTCAGTTGGTCTAAATCTTAATCCGGCAAAAACCACCATAGTACCTGACACAAGAAAACACAAACTGGAACGACTAAAAGAAATTAGTCTGTCAGGCACAATACTGACTCCAGTAAGAGAGGTAAAACATCTATTCGTAGGAGTACAAACTCATCTGAAAAGACACACAGAAGAGATCACCAGGAAGGCGACGCGTGCTATAATGATTTGTACAAGCTTAGCGCGCAAATTCTGGGGTTGCAGTTCAAGTCTTTTTAGATGGATGTACATAGTTATTGTTAGACCAACGATCACATACGGTGCAATAGCATGGTCCAAAAGAACCAACCTGATCAGAGCAAATGAGACACTCAACAAATTCAAAGGTTGGCATACCTCTGCATTACAGGGCCCATGAGAACTTGACCAAATGCCGCCATGAAGGTGCTACTGGAGCTGGTGGTCGCAGAATGTGAAAATGAAACAATCATGAGAATGGGATAGGAAAAGACATCGTGCATTACATCGAGACAATTCGCTGCACTAGTCAAAAAACAATACGATAAAATGGTATACGGATGGATCAAAATTGATCAAGGCACATAGGCAGGAGTATTTGGACAAATGCACACATGGGCAAATGTACCAGTATCTTTCAAAAATAAGTCTATGCCACAGATGCACTCAGATCAATCTTGACAGGAACTATACCAACTGTGACATAGCAATAATGTCGGACTATTAAATCATTAAATCCAGGCTTATAAGGGGTGTCCACAGAGGCATAAGAAGCTGAGTATTAGTAACAGAGTAAAACTCCCCGTCTACAATGGGTTCAATCTGATGATGAAACACATTTTGTTTCTCCTAATGCAACTGCTGAAAAATATTTTCTCTTTCTAGAGATCACCTTCTCTAGAATCACCTAGGTCCATTAATATTCGTACGTACTTTATTCGCTCATCTTCTCCCCCTCTGACTCCTATTCTCTTCAAGATGACCTAAATAGACCTAATAGTTTTTCTAAAAGATTCTGGGGAAAGCCAATTATTGCATTTGGACCTTTTTAAAAAAATGTTTAAGGGTAAATACATCACCACCAGCAGGATCTAACATTATAAACAAGCGCGCATCAACGCCAATTAAAACTACTGCGTCTAAAACGCAAGTAACAAAAACATCAACGAATTTACATTCTACACACGAAGAACAGGCTCTAGCGAGGTTCGAAAGTCTCGAAAAGGAAAATGCGGAATTGAGGACTAGACTCGCTGATATGGAAGATCTCTGTAAAGAACTAAGAAATGAACTTAGTCAATTAAAGGCAGAAAAAATTGGAAATCAAAAAACAAAGCCCAGCTCGAACGAACCAAAAAAACTTGAGACGGATGAGGAAGAACTCGCTCGTGAAACCAACTGGATGACAGAAAGGCGACCGGGCAAAAAACGAAAGGCCGGTTCCTCGCCGGAGTTAATAAAGAAGACAGTAAATGTACGTCTTACTAGTAACAACGAAACTAAGTTACCAAAAGAACGGGCACCCCCGCCAATTAACGTACTCGGAATACCAGTGTACAATAAGTTACACTCTATTCTAAAATCAACAATCCAATCTGAGTATAAAGTAACAGTGCTCAGCAACAATGCCTGGAAGATAAATGTCAAGGACTCTGACAGCTATAGATTACTCTCCCAAAAACTGAATGCGCAAAAAATCCAGTGGTACACGTATGAAAATAAGTCCGACCGACCTATTCGTGTCATAGCTAGAGGACTCCATGCGTCTTGTCCAAAAGAAGATATTATTGAGGGCTTGAAACATAAAGGCCTTAAAAATAGTAGACGCTGCTAATCTATTATCCAGAAGGAAACAACTGACAGATGGACCCGAAACTGTGACACGTGTCGGTTTACCCTTTTCCATGCTAAGCTTCGACAAATGTAAAAGCATAGACAAAATTTATGGATTAAAATGTGTGTGACAGTTAAAATAGAAGCCTTGCGGAAGAACTCGAAATCAATACCACAATGCAAACGTTGTCAGGGATTCAACCTCACTCAAAAGAATTGTCAGAAAGATCCGCGATGTGTCAAATGCGAGCTTCAGAAAAGACGAGATCAAATCAAATCGAAACTTTGTCAACAACCAAAATCGGCAACAAAGGAAGTAGTTCTAAAAACCGTGCCGAAACCAACTGTGACTCGATCCAAAACTGCTGAAATAAAAGCACAGACTCAACCTGCGTCCCCAATAACTCAAAAAATGAAATCAGCTAATGTGAAATCATCACACTTCGGAGCAAAAACCTTCGCCCAAACAGTAGCATCTACAAGTGGAAAAAGCTGCGAAGAACAATCAACTCCCGCTACAAATATATTTAATATTATTTTAGAGAAACTTGACGAACAAACCACAAGGAACAAGCTTATTTTCGAAAGGCTACTCGACCTCGAAAATAAGATTAACAGCAAGCGTACCTTAACATGAATATGTCAATAAAATTTTTTAATTGTAATGCGAATGGTCTGCTACAAAAAATTGACGAACTAGAATTATATATTAGAGAAAAAGATATCGATATTTGTCTGATTTCTGAGACACACTTGACGAAGCATGTCGTGTGTAAACTTAAAAGGGTACTGTGGTTACCATGCCTGCCATCCGTCGGAACGGGCAAGAGGCGGTTCATCCCTGTTTATACGCGATAATATAGATCATTTAGTAGGAATAAGTATAGAATCTGATCCTATACAATTAAATACGGTTCGTGTAAAAAATAAACATTACTCATTTAACGTCGCGTCCATTTACTGCCCTCCGCGTAGTATAATTGATCAAAGCGAGCGCGTACGAATTTTCCACACTCTAGGCAGAAGGCAGAAATTTATACAGAGCTGGTATGAAACCACCTACGTTAGCAAATAAACGTACCAATTGGCAAGCATTTAGAAATTATTTACAAGATAATATCGAACTTAGAGTACCGCTGAGAACAGCATACGATTTAGAAATAGAACTCGATAAATTTATATAAGTAATACAGTGCGCTGCGTGGAGCAATACACCTCTCGCTAGAAAAACGACGATAAAACATGTATTGCAATATCCACCGGAAATACGAGAATTAGTAAGAGAGAAACGTAAGGCTCGTAAGAAATGGCAGTAGACCCGTGCATAAAACGCGAAAATTAAGCCGTTTAAAAATAATAACCTAAATACCTACTTGGCAGGCTTGTCAGTGAAAAAGGATACCCATTACTCACTCTGGAAAGCAACCAAAGGCACCAATTCGGAAAAATCAATACGAGTGGGCTAAAGAAGATAAAGAGAAAGCGGATCTCTTCGCACATCACTAGGAAGCTATGTTTAAATCACGCGACGGACAAACGTTTCCTGTAAACTCCTACGGTTCAAACACAAATAATGAACATTTTTGTATAAGAAATGCTACTTTGACAGAACTTAAGGAAGAATTGAAAAACCTCAAACCCAAAAAAGCTCCTGGTTATGATTTAATCACAGGAGAAGTTCTGAAAGAATTACCTCAGAAAGCGCTTCTTATGTTTCTCTACCTAATTAAGGCCGCCTTTAGATTAGAACATGTCCCTAGTCAGTGGAAAGTGGCGGAAATAATAATGGTGCCGAAACCGGGTAAACCCCCAACAGACAAAAACTCTTATAGACCGATTTCACTGCTTCCGATAATGTCTAAAGTGTTCGAACGAATATTACTCAGACGTTTAAGCCCGGTTGTGGAAGAAAGACGACTTATTCCTAATCACCAGTTCGTTTTTAGAAGTAAGCGTTCAACTATCGACCAAGTACATCGAATAACTGATGTTATAGAAAAATCATTTGAACTAAAGCAAGTCTGCTCAGCTGTATTTCTCGATGTCTCGCAAGCCTTTGACAAGGTTTGGCACGAAGGTTTGAAACACAAGCTTCTACAGTTCCTCCCGAGAAGACTTTACACAATTTTATCGAATTATCTAACTGATAGAATCTTCCGTGTGAAATATGGGAAAGAATACTCCCTATTTAAGCCTATACAAGCTGGAGTACCTCAAGGAAGTGTCCTGTCCAATCCTTTACTTACTGTATAACAGCGATATACCGCAGGTCATAGGCACATTTGCTGACGGCACCGCCATTTTAGTAACTGCCAAAACGGTCGAAGATCCAACCAGAAAATTACAATGTGCGTTTTTATAAATAATGTTCAAATACGCTTCGGTAATGTAGCGAAATACCTCGGAATGACTCTCGATGTAAAGCTTAAATGGAAGGAGCATGTCAAAATGAAACGTGAAGAGCTCCAATTAAGATACAAAGACATGTACTGGCTTATTGGAAAATGTTCCAAGCTAAGTATTGACAACAAATTGCTTATGTACAAGCAAGTGCTAAAACCCGTCTGGACGTATGGTATACAACTATGGGGTTGTACCAAAGAAAGTAATAGAAACATTTCAAAATAAGGTGCTAAGGGCCATCGTCAACGCACCCTGGTATATACGAAACAGTGACATCCACAGAGATCTTGGAATTCCATCAGTCCATGATGAAATTACGAATTTTGCTCGTAAGCATAAGTGTCGTCTGGAAGAGCACATAAACTCTGCTGTCCTTCCAATTCTCGACGAAAGCAATGCTTTCCGCCGTCTGCAAAAGGACCAAACCCCTTGACCTAGCACGGTGAATTCAACCCGCGCTTAGCTGCGGTGATAGCAAGAACTCTCAATAGAGAATTTCTTGCCAAATGCGCCTAAACCAAGAAAGTAAAACTGCTGGATAAGTGTAAGACTTAGTTGTAGTGGAAATATATTTTATTTGAAGAGAGGTGTTTTTACTGGGTAAAAATCCCTTTCGCTACGTGGGAACGGTCCCCATAGTGTCTTTTGAAGATTTTCACCTACTCTCGCAAAAAAAAAGGAAAGCTTTATCAAACGTTGGTCAAAAGAGTTTCTTGAATATTCTACATACAATTATATAAATCAAATGAGGAAATTAGGCCAAGTGAATGATTTAGAATTACTATTTATTCTTATCTCCCTATTTGATGTAAAAACTGTTGGATTTATCTAAGTAAAGAGGAAAGACTGATTTAAGAGAGATAAATGAAGTAACCCATATATATATATTTCTTTCTCTTTCGTTAAGTTTTTATAACTCTTTTTATTCTTCCTTCTTCTTCTTATGTCAGTCCAGTGCTTTGTGAAAGCAGTTGTTACGTATTTACGCTAAAGCTTATTCTACCAAACGACCGATGCAGGTGGTAGAAAAAACGGTACTTACCGTTGTGTGACATCGCAAATTACTTGCCTGTTATTTACGAAGTTTTTTTTGATAAGTCGGCACCTTGTCGACTTTAACAAATGGTAGTAATTACCGATTTTCATTAAATCCTTAGAATAATCCGTTTTTTTATTTTGTAACTTTGTGCAGAGTTATCAAAATGTATCCGCAGGTAGCCACCTCTAGGTGTTATAAACTACTTTCTCCTGACTATATACTTCCAAAATCCGTTAAGACATATTGCGCTCAGCTGCGCATCCGCATACAATTTTTTTTGTATTGGCATCGATTAATTTATCTATGTACACTACACACTATAAGTTTTTTAGTTACATTCCTGGAATATAATTTCTTATCACTTCAATCCTAGCCATTTCTGGGGCTGCTAGTTGACATGCCAAAGCAAGTGGCAGGCAATACGAATGATGGTAACACACCGCGAACATTTTTTAGAAACGTTGAGATGAGCGCGGATATAATAGGCATCGGCATTGATCTGATATACCATTTCCGAATTTTACTCGAAACAATATTCAGTGAATATGAAATTGATGTAGACAAGTTTGCTATGCCAATCAAACAAAAAACATACATCTACCACATGCCTGAAAGCATACACAAATTCAAGCTTGCATACTGCCACTTGGTCAATTGTCCGAGGCAGCCCAATAAGCGAGCAATAACTAATACAAACGATTCCGAGAGCATTTTATCCGGAAATCATCCAGAAAAAATACGAATAGAGATGTATTAAACAGGTTTTTAATATCATCATATCCATATCTTTCGAGTCGTAGTACAGCGCCCCATAGAAATGGGAACCCAGTACCTCAAGAATGTATTGTCCTATTAAAGGCTCCCGAAGTGCGGGTAGTACCACCTAGTAGCAGTTCCGATGAAGACGATGATGAGAGCGACTAACTTCAAGTCAATAAAAAAACATAAATTAAATCAACACATAAATAATTAAAAAAAATTTCTAATCTATTATTTACGTTTTACATATAAATGACGAATGTGATGATGGACGTATAATGTGTTAGTATCATTAAAATATCCGTGGCGTGAACTATACGCGTCCTATCGGTGACCACATTATACCAAGCGCAACAGGAATAAAATGAAAAAGGACTGGACTAAGCACTGCGTGTTAGATGTTGAAAATAACACAGAGAAATCGGCCAATAACAGACATCTATACAACGACTGGTAAAGCTCTGCAAAAGGCAACATATATCAATTTTAATTGGATGCGACGCCAACGCCAACAACACCGTCTGGGGTTGCACCGACACTAACAAAAGAGGTGAGTTCTTGCTGCAATTCATTTTAAGCTCGTGACTTGCTATTTCCTATGTCGGGAACGCTCCCACTTTTGTTAAGAGGTTCAGCAGGAGGTATTATACCTCACTATAGGCAGTTAATGTCTTAATAACCTAGTCAGAAACTGGGAAGTATCCAATTGACCATCTATGTATGTCTGACCACAGAATAATAAGATTCGACTTGGACAACTCCAGATTGGCAGGCAAAACTAGATGACATCCGAGGAAAACAAATTGGGAAATCTATGAATCGCAGCTAGAAATCAAACTTGAGCACATTAATACCAGAGAGCTCCGGTCCACTTTTTAGAGTTAGAACATTTTGTAGAGAGTACAACAAAAGCTATCACAACAGCGTTTGAAGAATGTTGTCCAATAAGCAGGGACTTTAAGGAGAAGAGAGTACCATGGTGGAGCAATTAACTATTCAATCTGCGGGGCAAAACACGCGTATACTGGGAAAGCTACAAAAGGGTACTCACCTCCTATAATATTGAAATAAATCAAGCTAAGAGAGAAAATCTTAGAAATTTCTGCGAGGCAAGAACAAATACCACTGCAGCAGCTAGACTACATAAAGCGGTGTCAAAAACAGGGGGATTTAAATGTCTCTAAAGAAAGGTGATGGCAGCTACACTGAAAATGAGGAATGAGGGCAAGACTTCTGCTGAAAACTCACTTTCCAGGCAGTCACCAAAATACTGACGGGTGTGGCACCAATTTAACAATACTAGAGGGGTTATGGACTTGAAAATTGCGAGAGAGATATTCTCCAAAGGACGCCTGGAATGGGCATTAAGCTCATATCAGCCATTCAAATCTGCAGGGGTGGATGGAATTATATCAGCCCAACTCCAAAAAGGTAAAAGCAAACTGCTTCCATACCTCACAGGAATAACTAGAAGTTGTCTTGCAGACCAGTGGAAAAGGGCAAAGGTAGTGTTTATTCCAAAGATGGGGAAGTAAGGTTCAAGCCTACCTAAGTCTTACAGACCGATCAGCCTAACAACTAACTGAAATGAAAATGGTGGAGAAAGTTGTAGACAACTACATAAGAGAGGAAGTACTAACTACATATCCTCTGCATCACTGTCAACACGCGTACAGAACAGGCAACAGAGACTGCGCTGTACCAACTGACAGAAACTATCCAATGTGCACTTGAAACGAAAGAAATAGTTATATGTGCTTTCTTGTATATTGAAGGAGCGTTTGACAACACATCGCACGATGCGATTGTTAAAGCTCTGGTCAAGAAGAAAGGAGTGGTGCCTGTCAGTTGGTCTAAATCTAAATCCGGCAAAAACCACCATAGTACCTTTCACAAGAAAACACAAACTGGAACGACTAAAAGAAATTAGTCTGTCAGGCACAATACTGACTCCAGTAAGAGAGATAAAACATCTTTTCGTAGGACTACAAACTCATCTGGAAAAGACACACAGAAGAGATCACCAGGAAGGCGACGCATGCTTTAATGGTTTGTACAAGCTTAGCGCGCAAATTCTGGGGTTGCAGTTCAAGCCTTTTTAGATGGATGTACATAGTTATTGTTGGACCAACGATCACATACGGTGCAATAGCATGGTCCAAAAGAACCAACCTGATCAGAGCAAAAGAGACACTCAACAAATTCAGGGCCCATGAGAACTTGACCAAATGCCGCCGTGAAGGTGCTACTGGAGCTGGTGGTCGCAGAATGTGAAAATAAAACAATCATGAGAATGAGATAGGAAAAGACATCGTGCATTACATCGAGACAATTCGCTGCACTAGTCAAAAAACTACCACTCCTGGCCATTCCATAGAATGACGCGATTAGGATATCCATAGTCCACAAATTGAGCCACAATACGATAAAATGGTATACGGATGGATCAAGGAACATAGGCAGGAGTATTTGGACAAATGCACACATGGGCAAATGCACCAGTATCTTTCAAAAATAAGTCTATGCCACAGATGCACTCAGATCAATCTTGACAGGAACTATACCAACTGTGACATAGCAATACTGTCGGACTATTAAATCATTAAATCCAGGCTTATAAGGGGTGTCTACAGAGGCATAAGAAGCTGAGTATTAGTAACAGAGTAAAACTCCCCGTCTACAATAGGTTCAATCTGATGATGAAACACATTTTGTTTCTCCTAATGCAACCGCTGAAAAATATTTTCTCTTTCTAGAGATCTAGTCTCTCTAACACCGGCCTATATCAAATAAGTGGTATTACCAACAGCCTTGGTAGACAACTCGATCTTATTTTTTCATCTGACATTATTACTGCGCGATCACCTTCTGACTACTTTAGACCGATACCATCCCCCCTCTCTTCGATACCGATAACACCCACCACCCCAGCACCCCTCTCCACCTTTCTGCAATAATTTGATTCGAAAAATTAGTCGCCAACCTCTAATCTCTAACTTTCGTAAAACTGATTTCGTCAAGCTCAACTTTTTGCTTGGGCGCGTTAATTTTAACCTTGCTTACATTAATATTGAAACCGTTCTTTCGTCCTCCCATTCTATCATCTCCGGTTGTCTTGTTAAAGCTATAGCTCTCAAATACCATGCAAATTGTTCCACATCCCCTCCTTGGTATAATAAACAATCGCGATCACTTCGTAACAAAAGACACAAACTCTGGAAAGCTTACCTCAAATCTCGCTTTCTGTATCTCTCTATCTGAAATACATCGACCGAATGCAATCCAATCTCATAACGGATCCTAAGAATTTTTATCGATTTATTACTGCCAAGCGAAAATGTGATAGTTATTTTCCTAATCTCAAATTTGGCAACACTGCCTCGTCTGATCCCCAAACCATCGCAAACTTATTCTCCGATTTCTTCAGTCAATCGTACAATGATTGTTCCATTGAGTTCGATCAAGATTACTTCTCATACCTGAACACTTCCGCCCAAACGCCATTAGCTTCTATTCACATAACTGTGCGCCCTGTTCAAGAAAGGATCAACGCACTTAAGGACGACTACAACCCAGGCCCCGATGGGTTGCTTGAAATAGTCCTTAAGAAATGCACTGGACATCTGGCTAACCCCTGGCAACTCTTTTCAATATGTCCCTCTCACAAGGATGTTTTCCCCTTTGGAAGAATTCTTTTATTGTCCCTATACACAATATGGCCCGTGGCGTTGTGGTAATGTGCGTCGACTCCTACGCACTTGGACCTACCTGTCTGGTTTCGATTCCTGGTACGACAAGAAATACTTTTCACGGCCCCACCTCTTTCGAGTCACTGACAATGCTCAAAGGGTACAACTGTCTAGAATAAGCTTCTCAAATTGGCCGTTCGGAGTCGGCATAAAACTGTAGGTCCCTTCCACTCGTGATAGAACAATAGCACGCACAACACGAGTGGTTGCTGAAAAGCTAGGCCATGGCCCTCTACGGGCTGTAGCGCCACCCATATTATTATTATTATTATATTATTATTATACACAATAAAGGTCCAAACGACATAAGTAACTTTCGTCCCATCGCTAAATTATCTTGCATACCTAAACTATTCGAAAGCATTGTGCACGATTCTATGTTGTTCACTGCAAAGCATTATTTTCAACTTACCAACACGGCTTCCTGAAAGGCAGATCGACGACTAGTACGAACCGTACTAAATTTGTAGTAATTTGTCTGTATCACCTAGGTCCATTAATATTCGTACTTACTTTATTCGTTCATCTTCTCCCCCTCTGACTCCTATCCTCTTCAAGATGACCTAAATAGATTTTCTATTTCGTGTCAAAAAAACGATCTCCAACTAAACGTCAGTAAATGCTCCCGCAAACGTCCACCGCAGATACTAATCAGCTTTATCAAACCCCCTTCGGGTAGGGGCAAGAATATACCCGAGGTAAGGCATGCCTGTCGTAAGAGGCAACTAAAAGCCACCGTTTGTTTTAGGACAAGCAAAAAAACAAAAAAAATATGCAATGAGTAAAAACAAAGGAATAAGTACCCCAGGTGGAATCCCAGTCGCACTGGAAAATCCACACTCTTCGGAGTCAGGCTCTACGGATTCTGGGGAAAGCCAATTATTGCATTTGGGCCCTTTAAAAAATGTTCAAGGGTAAATAGATCACCACCAGCAGGAGCTAACATTATGAACAAGCGCGCATCAACGCCAATGAAAACTACTGCGTCTAAAACGCAAGTAACAAAAACATGAACGAATTTACATTCTACACACGAAGAACAGGCTCTAGCGAGGTTCGAAAGCCTCGAAAAGGAAAATGCAGAATTGAGGACTAGACTCGCTGATATGGAAGATCTCTGTAAAGAACTAAGAAATGATCTTAGTCAATTAAAGGCAGAAAAATTGGAAATCAAAAAACAAAGCCCAGCTCGAACGAACCAAAAAAACTTGAGACGGATGAGGAAGAACTCGCTCGTGAAACCAACTGGATGACAGAAAGGCGACCGGGCAAAAAACGAAAGGCCGGTTCCTCGCCGGAGGTAATAAAGAAGACAGAAAATGTACGTCTTACTAGTAACAACGAAACTAAGTTACCAAAAGAACGGGCAGCCCCGCCAATTAACGTACTCGGAATACCAGTGTACAATAAGTTACACTCTATTCTAAAATCAACAATCCAATCTGAGTATAAAGTAACAGTGCTCAGCAACAATGCCTGGAAGATAAATGTCAAGGACTCTGACAGCTATAGATTACTCTCCCAAAAACTGAATGCGCAAAAAATCCAGTGGTACACGTATGAAAATAAGTCCGACCGACCTATTCGTGTCATAGCTAGAGGACTCCATGCGTCTTGTCCAAAAGAAGATATTATTGAGGACTTGAAACATAAAGGCCTTAAAAATAGTAGACGCTGCTAATCTATTATCCAGAAGGAAACAACTGACAGATGGACCCGAAACTGTGACACGTGTCGGTTTACCCTTTTCCATGCTAAGCTTCGACAAATGTAAAAGCATAGACAAAATTTATGGATTAAAATGTGTGTGACAGTTAAAATAGAAGCCTTGCGGAAGAACTCGAAATCAATACCACAATGCAAACGTTGTCAGGGATTCAACCTCACTCAAAAGAATTGTCAGAAAGATCCGCGATGTGTCAAATGCGAGCTTCAGAAAAGACGAGATCAAATCAAATCGAAACTTTGTCAACAACCAAAATCGGCAACAAAGGAAGTAGTTCTAAAAACCGTGCCGAAACCAACTGTGACTCAACCTGCTGAAATAAAAGCACAGACTCAACCTGCGTCCCCAATAACTCAAAAAATGAAATCAGCTAATGTGAAATCATCACACTTCGGAGCAAAAACCTTCGCCCAAACAGTAGCATCTACAAGTGGAAAAAGCTGCGAAGAACAATCAACTCCCGCTACAAATATATTTAATATTATTTTAGAGAAACTTGACGAACAAACCACAAGGAACAAACTTATTTTCGAAAGGCTACTCGAGCTCGAAAATAAGATTAACAGCAAGCGTACCTTAACATGAATATGACAATAAATTTTTTTAATTGTAATGCGAATGGTCTGCTACAAAAAATTGACGAACTGGAATTATATATTAGAGAAAAAGATATCGATATTTGTCTGATCTCTGAGACACACTTGACGAAGCATGTCGTGTGTAAACTTAAAAGGGTACTGTGGTTACCATGCCTGCCATCCGTCCGAACGGGCAAGAGGCGGTTCATCCCTATTTATACGCGATAATATAGATCATTTAGTAGGAATAAGTATAGAATCTGATCCTATAAAATTCAATACGGTTCGTGTGAAAAATAAATATTACTCATTTAACGTCGCGTCCATTTCTGCCCCCCGCGTAGTATAATTGATCAAAGGGAGCTCGAACGAATTTTCCACACTCTACGCCCAAATTTCGTAATTGGTGGAGATTTTAATGCGAAGTACCCCTTTTGGGGATCAAGATTAATCTCACAAAAAGGCAGAAATTTATATAGAGCTGGTATGAAACTAAACTGTGATTTTTACTCGACAGGAAAACCAACCTACTGGCCGTCGGATGTTACAAAAATACCTGACGTTGTTGATTTCCTTGTCATAAAAGGTGTTTCTCGAAACTACTTACGAATTGATCATAATTCAGATCATTCTTCCATTGTACTATGTGTAAACGATACCCTTGTTCCACCTACGTTAGCAAATAAACGTGCGAATTGGCAAGCATTTAGAAATTATTTACAAGATAATATCGAGCATACGATTTAGAAATAGAAATCGATAAATTTATAGACGTAATACAGTGCGCTGCGTGGAGCAATACACCTCTCGCTAGAAAAACGACGATAAAACATGTATTGCAATATCCACCGGAAATAAGAGAATTAGTAAGAGAGAAACGTAAGGCTCGTAAGAAATGGCAGCAGACCCGCGCGGCGCAGCATAAAACGCGAAAATTAAGTCGTTTAAAAATAATAACCTAAATACCTACTTGGCAGGCTTGTCAGTGAAAAAGGATACCCATTACTCACTCTGGAAAGCAACCAAAGGCACCAATTCGGAAAAATCAATACGAGTGGGCTAAAGAAGATAAAGAGAAAGCGGATCTCTTCGCACATCACTTGGAAGCAACGTTTAAATCACGCGACGGACAAACGTTTCCTGTAAACTCCTACGGTTCAAACACAAATAATGAACATTTTTGTATAAGAAATGCTACTTTGACAGAACTTAAGGAAGAATTGAAAAACCTCAAACCCAAAAAAGCTCCTGGTTATGATTTAATCACAGGAGAAGTTCTGAAAGAATTACCTCAGAAAGCGCTTCTTATGTTTCTCTACCTAATTAAGGCCGCCTTTAGATTAGAACATGTCCCTAGTCAGTGGAAAGTGGCGGAAATAATAATGGTGCCGAAACCGGGTAAACCCCCAACAGACAAAAACTCTTATAGACCGATTTCACTGCTTCCGATAATGTCTAAAGTGTTCGAACGAATATTACTCAGACGTTTAAGCCCGGTTGTGGAAGAAAGACGACTTATTCCTAATCACCAGTTCGTTTTTAGAAGTAAGCGTTCAACTATCGACCAAGTACATCGAATAACTGATGTTATAAAAAATCATTTGAACTAAAGCAAGTCTGCTCAGCTGTATTTCTCGATGTCTCGCAAGCCTTTGACAAGGTTTGGCACGAAGGTTTGAAACACAAGCTTCGACAGTTCCTCCCGAGAAGACTTTACACAATTTTATCGAATTATCTAACTGATAGAATCTTCCGTGTGAAATATGGGAAAGAATACTCCCTATTTAAGCCTATACAAGCTGGAGTACCTCAAGGAAGTGTCCTGTCCAATCCTTTACTTACTGTATAACAGCGATATACCGCAGGTCGTAGGCACATTTGCTGACGGCACCGCCATTTTAGTAACTGCCAAAACGGTCGAAGATCCAACCAGAAAATTACAATCTGCGTTTTTATAAATAATGTTCAAATACGCTTCGGTAATGAAGCGAAATACCTCGGAATGACTCTCGATGTAAAGCTTAAATGGAAGGAGCATGTCAAAATGAAACGTGAAGAGCTCCAATTAAGATACAAAGACATGTACTGGCTTATTGGAAAATGTTCCAAGCTAAGTATTGACAACAAATTGCTTATGTACAAGCAAGTGCTAAAACCCGTCTGGACGTATGGTATACAACTATGGGGTTGTACCAAAGAAAGTAATAGAAACATTTCAAAATAAGGTGCCAAGAGAATCAATAGAGAATTTCTTGCCAAATGCGCCTAAACCAAGAAAGTAAAACTGCTGGATAAGTGTAAGACTTAGTTGTAGTGGAAATATATTTTATTTGAAGAGAGGTGTTTTTACTGGGTAAAAATCCCTTTCGCTATGTGGGAACGGTCTCCATAGTGTCTTTTGAAGATTTTCACCTACTCTCGCAAAAAAAAGGAAAGCTTTATCAAACGCTGGTCAAAAGAGTTTCTTGAATATTCTACATACAATTATATAAAACAAATGAGGAAATTAGGCCAAGTGAATGATTTAGAATTACTATTTATTCTTATCTCCCTATTTGATATAAAAACTGTTGGATTTATCTAAGTAAAGAGGAAAGACTGATTTAAAAGAGATAAATGAAGTAACCCATATATATATATTTCTTTCTCTTTCGTTAAGTTTACTCTTTTTATTCTTCCTTCTTCTTCTTATGTCAGTCCAGTGCTTTGTGAAAGCAGTTGCTACGTTTTTACGCTAAAGCTTATTCTACCAAACGACCGATGCATGTGGTAGAAAAAACGGTACTTACCGTTGTGTGACTTCGCAAATTACTTGCCTGTTATTTACGAAGTTTTTTTTGATAAGTCGGCACCTTGTCGACTTTAACAAATGGTAGTAATTACCGATTTTCATTAAATCCTTAGAATAATCCGTTTTTTTTTATTTTGTAACTTTGTGCAGAGTTATCAAAATGTATCCGCAGGTAGCCACCTCTAGGTGTTATAAACTACTTTCTCCGGACTATATACTTCCAAAATCCGTTAAGACATATTGCGCTCAGCTGCGCACCCGCATACAATTTTTTTTTGTATTGGCATCGAATATTTATCTATGTACCCATACAACTTTGCTACTCTAAAGAAGGTTACACACTATTAGTTTTTTAGTTACATTCCTGGAATATAATTTCTTATCACTTCAATCCAAGCCATTTTTGGGGCTGCTAGTTGACATGCCACAGCAAGTGGCAGGCAATACGAATGATGGTAACACACCGCGAACATTTGCATCAGCATTGATCTGATATACCATTTCCGAATTTCACTCGAAACAATATTCAGTGAATATGAAATTGATGTAGACAAGTTTGCTATGCCAATCAAACAAAAAACATACATCTACCACATGCCTGAAAGCATACACAAATTCAAGCCTGCATACTGCCACTTGGTCAATTGTCCGAGGCAGCCCAATAAGCGTGCAATAACTACTACAAACGATTCCGAGAGCATTTCTTCTTCCAGAAAAAATACGAATAGAGATGTAGTAAACCGGTTTTTAATATCATCAGATCCATATCTTTCGAGTCGTAGTACAGCGCCCCATAGAAAAAGGAACCCACTACCTCAAGAATGTACTGTCCTGTTACAGGCTCCCGAAGTGCGGGTAGCACCATCTAGTAGCAGTTCCGATGAAGACGATGATGAGAGCGACTAACTTCAAGTCATTAAAAAAACATATAATATAATGTGTTAGTATCATCAAAATATCCGTGGCGTGAACTATACGCGTCCTATCGGTGACCACATTATACCAAGCGCAACAGGAATAAAATGAAAAAGGAGTGGACTAAGCACTGTGTGTTATATGTGGAAAATAACACAGAGACATCGGCCAATAACAGACATCTATACAACGACTGGTAAAGCTCTGCAAAAGGCAACAAATATCAATTTTAATTGGATGCGACGCTAACGCCAACAACACCGTCTGGGGTTGCACCGACACTAACAAAAGAGGTGAGTACTTGCTGCAATTCAATTTAAGCTCGTGACTTGCTATTTCCTATGTCGGGAACGCTCCCACTTTTGTTAAGAGGTTCAGCAGGAGGTATTATACCTCACTATAGGCAGTTAATGTCTTAATAACCTAGTCAGAAACTGGGAAGTATCCAATTGACCATCTATGTATGTCTGACCACAGAATAATAAGGTTCGACTTGGACAACTCCAGATTGGCAGGCAAAACTAGATGACATCCGAGGAAAACAAATTGGGAAATCTATGAATCGCAGCTAGAAATCAAACTTGAGCACATTAATACCAGAGAGCTCCGGTCCACTTTCTAGCGTTAGAACATTTTGTAGAGAGTACAACAAAAGCTATCACAACAGCGTTTGAAGAATGTTGTCCAATAAGCACGGACTTTAAGGGGAAGAGAGTACCATGGTGGAGCATGAATCACATAATGCAACTAGTGTTTTACATTTCTTTTGCAGAAGAATGTTTGCGATGTCACACAACGGTAAGTACCGTTTTTTCTACCACATGCATCGGTCGTTTGATAGAATAAGCATTAGGGTAAATACGTAACAGCTGCTTTCACTAAGCACTGGAATGACATAAGAAGAAGAAGGAAGAATGAAAAGATGTATAAAAACTTAACGAAAGAGAAAGAAATATATATATATGGGTTACTGCATTTATCTCTTTTAAATCAGTGTGTCCTCTTTACTTAGATAAATCCAAAAGTTTTTATATCCATTGAGAACTTTCCACATTTCCGCATATAGGGACATAAGAATAAATAGTAATTCTAAATCATTCACTTATCCAAATTTCCTCATTTGTTTTATATAATTGTATGTTGAATATTCAAGAATTAGCAAAATTGCATGTACTCCCCCACAATGCTGCCTAACTAACGTTAAGTCATTTTTATTTAAAACAGAATAATAAACCATGACTCATATTTGGAAATCAATTGCATTGAACTCTATTTAATGCATTTTTATAGTTTCCAAAATCGGATAACTTTTGTGTATACATTATTATTATAATTGTTGAGGGTAAATTGCAACGCAACCTTTAGATCTAGTGCGCCCTCTATTCATACCTTTGCTTTTTTGTGAGTTCCCCTTCCGTACAGCTATTTTCAGAGTTATAGTGGTGGCCAACGCCACGGACCATGTGCGTCAACTCCTATGCACTTGGACCTACCTGTCTAGGTTCGATTCCTGGTACGACAAGACATACTTTTCACGGCCCCACTTCTTTCGAGTCACTGACAATGCTCAAAGAGTCTAGAAAAAGCTTTTCAAACTTGGCCGTTCGGAGTTGGCATAAAACTGTAGGTCCCTTCCACTCGTGATAGAACAATAGCACAACACGAGTGGTTGCTGAGAAGATAGGCCCTTTACGGGCTGTAGAGCCACCCATATTATTATATTATATTTGCTCCTATTGCGAGAAGGTGGAAGAGATTTATCCTAGAGTATACTATCTAAGCCCGCTGCCTTTAGGAATCTGAGAATAAGAGCTGGTTCTAGTGACTTCAATTCTTCCTCTGATATTAGGAGTTTTCTCAGGTATCTTTTGTGGGCAAGAGCCACACAGAATGCAGAATCTGCAGAGTCCTTCTTCTGATAAACTTAGTAAAGTGGAGGCAACACCCCCAATTTATTATTAAACTTAATACAAGCGAACATCTTAAACAATCTAAAGAGAGTATTCCATAGTGTTAGCCAGGCTTGATACGATGAGTTTAAGCTGCAATTAGTCCGATTTGGTCTAATGCGGAAGAGGGCTGCAAATTCAAATTCAAGAAGTACGGGGCAGTGTGTATTACCAGTAATCAGTTGGTGGAGGAAGAGCAGATCGGCAGTTTTGCGACGGTTTTCTAGGGACTCAAAGCGAATAAGTTAAAGGCGATCAGAGTAAGGAGGTAAGTTGGTTCTGTCAGTCCAGACAAGATCAAGTATAGCCAAACGTAGAAACCTACGCTGGACACCTTCGATACGATGAATGTGGACCGCGTAATGAGGTGATCATACTTGGCTGGCATATTCGAGAATGGGTCTGACGATGGTGATGTATAGAGGTTTTGTGGCAGGGATTCGAAAACTCTTTTGACCAGCGTTTGATAAACCTGAATAGTTTCTATGTGGATGCGGTGGACGTTTGCGGGAGTATGTAATGAATTGACATTTACTGACGTTAAGTTGGAGATCATTTTTTTGACACCAAATAGAAAAATTATTTAGGTCATCTTGAAGAGAATAGGAGTCAGAGGGGGAAGGACATGAACGAATAGATTTTCATTTCATCGGCGTAAACAGAGAGATAGTACGAATATTAATTTACAAAACAAGTTACTACAAATTCAGTAAGGTTCGTAGTCGTCGATCTGACTTTCAGGAAACCGTGTTGGGAAGTTGAAAATAATGCTTTTAGTTTAGGTATGCAAGATAACTTAGGGATGGGGCGATGGTTACTTAAGTCGTTTTTTGGACCTTTATTGTATATACAGGAAATAATTCTTCCAAAGGGGAAACACATATTGACATATTGAAAAGAGTTGCCAGGGGTTAGCCAGATGTCCAGCGTATTTCTTAAGGACAACCCATCGGGGCCTGGGTCGTCCTTAAGTGTGTTGATACTTTCTTCAACAAGGTGCACAGTTATGTGAATAGAAGCTAATGACGTTTGGGCGGAAGTGTTCAGGTATGAGAAGTAATCTTGATCGAGCTCAGTGGAACAATCATTGTTCGATTGACTGAAGAAATCGGCGAGTAAGTTTGCGATGGTTTGGGGATGAGACGAGGCAGTGTTGCTAAATTTGAGATTAGGAGGATAACTATCACATTTTTGCTTGGCATTAATAAATCGGTAAAAATTCTTAGATTCTGAGATTGGATTGCATTCGGTCGATGTATTTCAGATAGAGAGATACATAAATCTTAGCAAACTTTAGGTGAGTAAGCTAGTAAATGGAGCGAGATTTGAGGTAAGCTTTCCAGAGCTTTTTTCTTACGAAGTGATCGTAATTGTTTATTATACCAAGGAGGGGATGTGGGACAATTTGCATGGTATTTGAGAGGTACAGCTTTAACAAGATAACCGGAGATGATGGAATAGGAGGACGAAAGGACGGTTTCATTATTAATGTAAGCAAGGTTAAAATTAACGCGCCTAAGCAAAAAGTTGAGCTTGACGAAATCAGTTTTACGAAAGTTAGGGCTATAGAGGTTGGCGAGTAATTTTTTCGAATCAAATTATTGCAGGAAAAGGGGGAGAGGAGTGGGGGTGGGGGGTGGTATCGGTCTAAAGTAGTCAGAAGATGATCAGATGAAAAAAATAACATCGAGTTGTCTACCAAGGCAGTTGGTAATACCACTTATTTGATATAGGCCGGTGTTAGAGAGACTAGATCTCTAGAAAGAGAAATTCCTTTTCAGCAGTTGCATTAGGAGAAACAAAATGTGTCTCATCATCAGATTGAACCCATTGTAGACGGGGAAGGTTAAAATCACCCATGACTATGACATCGTCATTGGAATCAATTTCGTTTAACAGGGAGTCGATGGCATTAATGGCGAGCTGGTAGCCTTGAATTGGTTGGGACGGGCGAAAGTAACAACAAAAGAGTTATAGATTTCGTTCAAGAATACATAGCTTAACACAAATGAGCTCGAAATTTGTATTAGCTGAAAAGCTTGATTTGAAAATCGTCAGCTTAGAAAGTACTGAAAAAATATTCCAGTAATGTGAAAATCGAAAACGCCTTGATTTAGTTAGTTCACATTATCGAGGGACTATTGTATTAACATTCCCATTTATCGCAAGGAGCTATTCGATGCCGATGGCCGATTTCGGGATCGCAGGGAAACTGATCCGGTTCTGTCGCACCACGCTAACACATACGCGATGCACCGTGCAGTTCAGCTCAAGGATTTCTGAGTCGATTGAAACTTGCACTGGATTTCGGCAAGGAGATGCGCTGTCGTGTGATTTCTTCCACCTGGTACTGGAGAAGTGCGGAGGGCAGCTGTAAACATGGAAGGCACTATCTTCTACAAGTCGGTTCAACTGTTGGGGTACGCAGATGACATGGACATCGTCACGCGTTCTCAACGTGCGAGAGTGAAGACTTTTACGGCGATTGAAGAATAGGCGAATCGAACTGGTCTCAAGGTCAATGAGGACAAAATGAAGTATATGCAGTCGACCAAAAAACGTTCCGTCATACACCACCGTGGACCAAATTTCACGATCGATTCAAGGATAGTAAAGGAGTTAGTCTACTTCGGGGCAAACGTGAACTCCACAAACGACATCACAGTGGAGATCCGTCGTTGAATCGCCCTTGGCAACCGGTGCCACTTCAGTTTGTCAAAACAACTGGGCTCAAAACTTAAGAAAATCATGCTCTAGAAACCCTTAGTCCTGCTCTATGGACCTGAAAGCTGGACGCTAAGCAAAACTGCAGAGCTGATTCTTGGTACCTTCAAAAGAAAAATTTAACATGGGTATATGGTCCCGTCTGCGAGGAAGGCGGATGGAGGAGAAACATAACCGCGAACTCTACGAGCTGTACCAGGATGTGGATGTTGTGCGGAAGGCAAAAATCCGTCAACTACACTGGCTCGGCCACATCGAGCGCATGGACAACAATGCTCCAGCAAAGAGGTTGGTGGTTTGAGAAGGAGAGGAAGACCGAATCTCCGGTATAAAGACCAAGTAATGGCAGATGCAAGACAGCTTGGTATTGAAGACTGGAAGCAGCGTGCCCAGGACCGTCAACGATGGAAGGCAGAAATTGCTCTGGCTCGGGCCCTCCATGGGTCGCCGGCCTGATAAGTAAGTAAGAATAGAAGGCACAATAAATCGAATGTCGCGGCGCAATTTACCCTTAAAAATAATAATAATAATAATAGTAACAATAATAAAATATAAAAAAGTTATCCGATTTTGGAAACTATACAAAATGCAGTAAATAGAGTTCAATGCAATTGATTTCCAAATATGGGTCATACGGTTTATTATACCGTTTTAAATAATAATGGCTTAAAGTTAGTTAGGCAGCATTATGGGGGGAGTATAAACAAGTTTTCTAATTTTTTAATATTCTACATACAATTATATAAAACAAATGAGGAAATTTGGTCAAGTGAATGATTTAAAATTATTTTTTATTCTTATCTCCCTATATGCGGAAATGTGGAAAGTTCTCAATGTTGGATTTATCTAAGTAATGTGGTAAGACTGATTTAAAAGAGTTAAATGAAGTAAGGCATATATGTATTTCTTTCTCTTTCGTTAAGTTTTTATAACTCTTTTTATTCTTCCTTCTTCTTCTCATGTCAGTCCAGTGCTTAGTGAAAGCAGCTGTTACGTATTTACGCTGAAGCTTGTTTTACCAAACGATCGATGCATGTGATAGAAGAGGCCTGTGTAGATCCAAATGAATCTTTTTGGTGGTAGACGAATGGCGCGCCAAATGTTTTTGCAATTATAAAGCAAGTGCAAAAAAAGGTACGGGACGCCAGCTTTTAACAAACTTTAGCTGCAAACATTTGACCTTTTGCTGCTACATACGATGACCTTTCCTTAGTCGATTTGACGTTAAATTCAATCAATATTTACTGATTGAACACGACTGGTGAAGGAATTTAAAGTCATTGATAATTACATGAGTAAACATGGAGCAGCAGCAATGACCGGCAAACTAAAAGGAACTGTGGCAAGAATAAAGGATATTGCACCGAAATGTCACTGCGTGCTCAGCTTTGAACTATAACACCTTATCACTGGTGAAGGGGATAGCAATAGAACAAAGAAAACACAAATAAAACAACTCTATCAGATGGAGGCTTAGTCTCATAGTTTTCCTCCCAACAATCACTAAATTGATTGCTTTCTCTACCTAATACATATCGTCATTTAATTACTTAAAAATTGTATTTAGTAAGGTATTAAAAGAAAGCTTGAGCAAATTTTACGTTAACTATTGTTAAAAAGAAATATGATGTTGAACTATGAAAGAAAGGAAATAAAAAAAAAAAATAAAACAACGTGATTTGTTAGCGAGCTCGTAATTCGCACTCGCCAAATAATTTATTGTCTCAGTCTTTTATACATATTATTCCACAAATAATTGCTAACACAGCGTCTGGTGCTCGTTGATTAGCATGGAGTCAATTTTCAACTAAAGCAATTGACGCGTGTTGACAGTAAGAAATTGCAGAGTAGTTAAAGAATCGGAAACATGTACAATTAGTACACTGCGTGCTGCATCGGCATGCCCTTATCGCGAAGAAAATTTCACCCAATTTAAAAAAGTTCTCGATCAAGAAGTACAAAAGAATTAATTGCTTCAAATCACGTCCACTCCAGTCAATGTAGGAAGTCAGTATCAATCTCTTCTTCTACTCACGAAAGTGAGATGGATTTTGAGGGAACAGTTTTATCCATATTAGTTGAATTGCGCAACGAGCTGCCGATATTCTTCGCCGAACAGCCCATTTCTGCACTCGTAAGTACGCTTGTTGAACTCTTGCGCGATGGACAATGGTTGATGAAATTGGCTTATAAGATATATTCGATCAACTCAACATAATTTGCCAGTCCTTACAGGGAAGAACCATAACCAAATTTACAGTTAAAAACAAAATATCAAATCAAACTTGGTTTCTGAATAGAATTTGTTAACCAAACAAATCCCGAAAGTTTTAGTCTTTTAAACGGATTTTTGGAAGAAAATATGTTGGAGGTTAATTCAGATGACGAAGAAGCATATATCAAAATTTGGTTATCTTTAAACAGTCTTTGAAAGAGCATTTCCCCGAGAAAATTTTCAACATCGACAGGGTACAGAATCAGTCACGAAATTTGGATAATGTCCGAAAGATTAACATCACGAATACAAGCTGCCGAAATGAGATTTCTTCGTGCTGTTGTGAGAGTTAGTTGATGGGATATGGTGAGAAACACAGCAGTACGGGAGGAACCCAATGTAGTGCAGCTGCTTCTTCGAACGGAAAGAGCTATGCTTCGATGATTTGGTCATTTGGCACAAACGCCCTCACCATCACGACTTCGGAAGCGTGCTATCAGGTAAGCGACAGGTGGCAGACTAGTTTATTTAAGCAATGCCGATGGGGACATAGTTAGAAATATTCACTGCGGATGGGATTCATTGAAATGTTTATCTTATTTTAGCGATGACGATGTTGGCATCATTTAAAACCAAAACTAATTCTGGTTAATTTATATAATAATTGATTATGTCTTGAATAAACATGACTGAATATGCATTCCGCCTGAAACTTAAGGCTTTCAAGCCAATGATCTTCCATTTTTCGTCATAACAATGAAGTTCGTCAAACATGCTTAATTTACGGATTTCACACCTCGTGAAATTCTTTTGAACTCTTTCAGATCTATGTCTATCGGGAATCCCAAATAGTGGGTGAGTATTCTAAATGCGGACTGACCATCGAGCAGTATATAGTTTTAAGGCTATAAGCTTCTCGGAAAAAAATTTAATTTAGTGTCAAATATGACCCCTAGATCCTTAACTTCATCAAGACGAAGAAGATGAAGATCGTTAATCGGCTCTGCAATACGATATACTCTGAATATCTTACATTTTGAAATATTAAGTTCTAAAGCAAGGGTGTCCAACCTTGTAATTTCTGTTTGACACATTGGATGAAGACATTGTTTTTTGGGCCACAAGATTATTACTATAGCTGACGAACGTAAAATATATAGTTTTCATGTTTATACATTTTTTCATTATAAAAACAGAACATGATATTCATTTCAAATTGTTTTAGACATTTTATGTATAAATCCCTGTCATAAAATTAATGTTATACTTCGCATTGAAGTTGAGAAACTAATGCGCAATATCTGGTTCGATGACTTGGCAATTCTCAGACAGTCCTCAAGGTGTTCATCCAACATGTTGGTTCTAATTTTACACTTAGTATGCTGAGATGAATAACGAATGACTGTGCAGTGTGGAATATTTGTCTCTGGGCAGGTATGACTTATAAAAGTCCAACAAAGAGACGTGATAAAATTTTTCTTTAAGTTTGATATCAGATTGCAACTCTACACATTCCATTTGAAAATCTGCTGGCAGCATAACTCTATCTAGACGCGTATTTAAGTCATTTAAATGAGCCGTCAAGCTTCGTCAAGTTCTGCCACAGACTTAGCTTTCGATGTCATAAAAGATTTGATTTCATTAAGTCTGTCATACAATCTTTGTCCTGGACTTAAGTAAAGTATACGATATTGCCATACTCAGCACCAACATTTTTGAGAAATTCTGCGAACTGGCTATGATTCAATTCCCGGGCTCTTAGAAAATGTCTTGATGACGATTTCCATAATATGATCCGTTTTTTAACCTTTTCCGGATAAATTTTCTTGGTGTACTATACAATGATATCATCAATGAAAGTTTTTGACAGCAATAGCAGCGTCTTCTATTAACTTTACAAGCCCCTCTTTTTTACCGATCACCATCTGTAACTGCACCTGATATTTTCGAAAGTGACAAAGAAAATGGCGTTAATATTCTTATAGTTGCACTAAAGAAGCCAAATATACAGTTACACTATATATTTGTCATTAATCCCTCTAATAAAAACGGCAAATTGAGCATCTGTACCATCAGTACTTTCATCCATGGGTAACGAATAAAATGTAAACCCACAGGCTTTACCTTTCAAATCGTTTTCGATAGATTTTACAAGTTCTTTAATTCCTGATTTTAGAAATATCACTTTTCTTGTTTGGACAAATTATTTCTGCCACGCATTCCATGCATTCCTTAGTAAGTCGTCCATCAGAAAACGGTTTTGATTTTTTGGTGATTAAATTCGCGCTTATATAACTAGCCTTCACCAATGATTTTGTCTGAGTTGAAACGTTGATATAAGACTTTTGTTGAGATGTAAGATCTGATTTTAGTACCATTAATTGGTCTTTGCGGCAAATTCCTTGATATGCATAGAATCTGGAAGCATGTTTTTGTGCAGAATGTCATTTCTCTTTTATACTCTTTGAAGACAGGTATTGAAACACTACAAATTAAGCAGAGCACCACACCAATGACCCCAAGAAAAAAGTAGTAGGCTGAGTCATTTAGGGGAAGGCCTAGCCTGGCGGCGTACGTGCCAATGGCACAATTCCCGGTAAGTACGCCGATAATGGTACTGACGTTAAGTGTACTCAAACTGATCAGGCTACGTAAGCGTATTGGATCTATGGTGGGCCATAACAGTTTTGTAGTGAGGTATTTAGTGCCAGTAGACCATCTAAGATTTGTGTTGGTAATTGTTTCACACTTTAGTAGATGTTTAGCAGTAGCAATAGGTATGGATGCATATCTCCATCCTCAAGGCCTACCACCTTGCTACCCCTTCTATCGAGTTCGTCCGCTTCACTATTTTATAGGATGTCACAGTGTACAGCCATCCATATAAATTGGATGCTAAAATACTTGGCCATCTCGTTGAGAGATAGATGGCAATTCAGGAAACTCTCTCGCTGCCTGGCTTTCAGAACAGATGACGATATCTGTGCTTGATATTACATTATTTTTTAGCCATTTTTGTCCATTGTGGTACCCATAGTCAGACTACTACCACTGATCGACAACTCCATTGATAGTGCTGTTAATTTGAACCCAACGGCAAATGGTGACTGGACCAGATTTGAAAACCGAATAAAGTGTATTAACATAGCTTTCACTAGGTTTCGAACCCCCTCAGCTTATTCCTGCATCCCTTGCTGAGGTTAGTAAGTTCCGATCGCCACCAAGGGGGTTTCGGTCTGCCCCTGGCCCTATTTATAGGACAGGATATGATCAGAGCTTTGTTCAGTGTATCAGTGAGTTTCTTCACTGTGGAATCAAGAGCAGGAGGGGTTACTGGATTAGAATCACTAATAAAATCTCTGGTGAATAAGTTATTAACAGTCTCTCTGTATTTATCCCAATAAGTTTTCCTAACGTTGCGGAATGGAGTCACTGTGGCGGGAGTACTTGCTATATATGTATCGGCGATCAGAGAAGGAGTGATAAGTTGAGACTTTCTATTCTTCGACCTCCCGATACCGGATCTCAGGGTTGGGTGAGGACTCCTTAGTACCGCACCTCTCCATTATTTTATTATTTGAAGACATGATAGGTCCCACGAGTAGCGGGAAAAGGAAGGTGAGGCTGCGCAGTGAACCGCCATACGCAGCTAAGGCTGATTAGGCCGGAGGGTTGCCAGGTGACTGAAGTGAAAAATGTACAGACGACAACTTAAAAATATTGAAAACAGCTGATAGATTGATTTGACATTTCGAACTGCGTTTCTATCACAAAGTCGAACGCAGCGACGCATGGCTGTGTTTCAGCCATAACAGTGTAGTAGAGCGACCAACTGAAACAGAAAGAGAATTTACTATAGAACGAAACATTTCTGTTCTCTTCCTGTTTCTGCTGTTTGTTACTTAGCACCATGCTTCAGTAACATTAAGTATTTTCGGGCCGTATTGATACATGCCTCGGGCAGCGGGTTGGATAACCTCGGTCTAAAGTATTATGTTTACACCAATTTGATAATGAACATATATCCCGTTGAACACGAATATAGTCAATAGCATTTTTGATGTTTGCAAACATTTTTAAGTCGTTCGCGAATATTAATATCTCTCAAATATCCAATATTTCATGAACATTATCTACAACCAAAATGAACAACAGCTGGCCGAGATGACTACCTTGGGGAACGCCAGATGTTACTTCAATTTTGTTTTCTATTACTTAATGACTCAAGCTCAGCCAAAAGTAAAGTGTGATGTACTCTATCACAGGCTTTAGTAAAGTTAGTGTAGACATCAACTTGTACACGATTTTCGAAACTATCAAATATATAGTTTGTTAATAAAGTCAAATTAGTACTACATGACCTACCGCGAATAAGGCCAAGCTGATTACTGGAAATAATTTCTATAACCGCGAAAAAAACTTATCTTTAACAAGTCTTCACCCGAGAGTTGCAACATACCAATATCCAGTGACTCCGTAATATTGAAGTAATGGCTCGTCATTGATTGAACCAGAGAATCATTATATATCGACTCAGAAAAGATAAAAGTTGTGCATAGAAGATAGTAGTTGTGCAAAGAACGCTGTTTTCTGTTAATATTAGTATGGAGGTCCGCCAAAAAAATATTGATCATTTAGGGTTCCGTGTTCGAAACAAATTAGGAACCTTTGCTCTAAGCTATTCTAATCTTACTTAAATTGTGCCTTTCAGCCTGAAAATACGGTTTTTTTTACTCTTTATTAACAATTCTTGTTTATTGTGCGTGGCCGAGAAAACTAACAAGCACTTTGCTCAATTTAACTAACCGGTTGGTTTGGTTGCTCCTGGTATGCGCAATACTATGAGTTTTCGGTTTGTTCCGAATTAGGCTGTTCACTTTTTACTTCCTTCCGTTTGAATATCTCTGAAGTGTTGTACATTTCTCGGCGAGATTGATTTCGTCTTTATTTGACTACTTTGTCCATTTTTTGTTATTGGGATTAAGTAATTATAATATTCTGATACGAGCCGTGATAGAGCTATTGTTCCAATAAAATGTATTCGAGAATTTAAGCGTCTTGGTACTCAAGAGAAGCATACATATACACAAAATTTCAATTATTTGTGAAAATTTGTTCAACATAAGTTGCTTATTAATACATAGCCATCTCATTTACTTCTCAGGCCGCCCACCCATTGAAAGATTGGAGGTAGTAGAATTATCGTTTTGAGATCTTTTGATGCTTTTTAACTATTTTCCTAATTTATTCTTAATTCTTTTATTAATTTACAAACAAATTTAAAAAAGTTTTTAGATAATCACACTGCGTTACAACAAATACAAAATAAATGTAGGTACCCGCTTTAAAATATCATGTTGCTTTAATTATTCCTTTCGCTTATTAAAAATATACATAGCTTCTTTCCATCACGTCTCATTTTTCTTCTGTGGGGATATGCCAAACTATATAAAAAATCAAAGAACCCAAGCATATCTTAAAGTAATCTAACTAAACAAGCAACATTTTTTAAGTAACTCAAGTTAATTTTTATCATCATCTTTTGACCCGCATGATCCACTACAGAGGTCGCATGGGTAATGCACGCACGCGAGATCTTCAGGCCACTCGATCCTCTGCCATCGACTCTAATTCATCAGGAGTTATTCCCAATTGGTCCAACCACCTCGTCCTGGGTCTACCAAGCGGTCGTCTACCTAATGGAATCGCATTCAAGGCACGCCTCGGAAGTCGTGCATTCGGGTCAACGTGACCAAACCATCAAGCATTGCCCCTTCCGATCGATAAAGCAGTTGCTCTACATTGAGTTCTTCGCGTACTGCTTTTCACCCTGTTTCAAAATTAAGGCAGCTTGGTCAATCCCCCAGGAAAGCTCAGCATTACTCCTCCCATCACTCGTGAATAAGACCCTGAGATACTTGAACTTCTCCACTTGCTTCAATGGGTCTCCACTAACATATAGAGTTGAACAGGCGTTCTGGAAACTATCATAACTTCTGATTTGTGCACTTTAACCTTTATCCCAGCATCTGCATATACGGCAACAAACCTATCGAGTGCGCGCTGGAGTTTCGTCTCGGAGGATGATAACCAGTCAGAAAGAAGATGATTTACCCTCAACTCTCCCAATGTAAAACGTTCGTTGCCTCAGCTGCGCTGCGACATCCAGTCGATATAAACATATACGAAATACGAAACGTATAATGAAAAAGAGAGGTGACAAGACGCAGCCTTGGCACAAACCGACTTCTTCCGACTTACCATTTAAAATTTTCCACGTCACGCCACTTATACACAGTTTGCAACCAAATAACAGGCAATCACCAAAATATGTATCTGGAGCAATCCATGTACCTAGAAGAAACCAGCGATGCAGAAATTTACGCATGTCATTTAAAGTATTAGTTCATCTAAATCTAAATGCTGTGAAATGTACACCAGTTGTGAGAACAGAACAGAAGTCGTGAATCAATTTGCGTTTCAAAAGGCGTTGAGCCCCATTTGGAGCTAGGCCTGAATGGTGGCAGCATGCGAGCGTCTGGTGGCCGGCCTGTCTCGCTCGGCAGCCGGTCGAATTTCGAGCAATCAGTGGAACTCGTGAACCGCTATGGGGGTGGGGGGAAGTCACGCCATGCACTAACCAGTGCGTGCGAATGGCAAAAGGCAACGGACAACGGCATCGACTTAGGATAGGAACATGGAACGTCTCATCGCTCACAGGAAAGGATCTCGAGCTAGTTGAGGAAGCTGCCAGGTATCGTTTGGATATCGTGGGTATCTCTTCGACGAAGCAAAGGGGATCTAGAACTGTGGACCTTTTGGACGGGTGGAAACTCTTCCTGTCGGGAGTTGCACCTCAAATGTATTAGTATTGGAGTGGATACCATTAGGAGGGAGATTCGCGATCTTAAAGCTCAAGCTTGAAAGATCAACTCTGGCTCTGGTGCAGGTGTATGCACCGAA